>OZ022420.1:1371871-1532795 GCA_963989365.1 Rhimphoctona megacephalus | reverse complement strand
ACCGGATCGAAGGGACATGAGACTGAACTTACTCCGGATAATTGAACGTTGTTTTCCGACTCTCGATTTTATCCAAAGCCCATCCATAGAATAGATTAAAACTAGTTAATATGAAGTGAAGTGAAAAAATGTTAAGTACGATCGTAGTATTTTTGACATGGTAGTATTATGAACGTAGTAACGAAAATCCAAATATGAATTTGGATTTATTTTTTACAATTCATTTGTCACAATCAGGGTATACAATTTGTGTAAAAATGTAGATGATTTACATCTCATCTGAAAAAAAACTTAATAAATTCAACCACAGAAGAAATATAATGTTGCTGCAATGTCGTTCGTGATGAAGGTGAGGGAATCCAGACTATCGAAAAAAAGAAATTCTGCATTCGCGGCGTGAACAATAACGAAAAACGAACATGCTAAAAAAATTGTTATTCGAACAAAATATATTCAGTTGCTACAATATTTACTCTACATAGCAGGGCTTTTTTCAATCGACCTTAAGTCAGACAAGTCTGGTTGAACAGATTTTTTCAACTGTTTCGTTAAATTGACAGGACCATCGATCTGTGGTAATTTCGAAAAAGATCTTGTCGAAAACAAGGTTATATTTGTTTCGACCTCTGCGCGAAGTCAACTGTACGTCTTTGGATACGACAGCTAGATGTTTTTTGTTTTGAATGTAATTGAATGGACGAATGGACCATGTTTGCGTTAAATGAAATGCCGACTATTTCGTGACTTATTTATTACAAACGACCAAATGCCTTTGCAAAACAGTCTAAATCTGTTTCAATTGGACCAAATCTTCGGTCAAATGGAATCAATTAATAGTTGACAATGGCTCATGATATACCTGAGCATACAGAAATTTCAACTAAATGTCACTTTCCATAGGAAGATAATTAATAAAAAAAACACCAATCAATTGTTGGAAAGTTACATCGTTAATGAGGTATGTTAATTGTTGGAAAGTTGCATTGTTAACGAGGTACGTCAACTATTTTGAGATTGCAATGAGTCAAACTGATAATCACTCTCCAGATGGTATGTATTTATTTGAAGGGAACAACTCGGTGACTCAGACATATTAAGCAAGTTTAACCGTATAATTTGTTTGTTAAACGTATGTCTAGCTTTAAGATACAGTGATTTTAGTCCATTCGACGTTGCAATGTTTGGTCCTTTTAAATCATATGGATGCGGAAAATGCTCTAAATTGTGTGCTATTAACTGTAAAAGATTGTTATGTCAAGCAGTGAACTCGCTGTTGTCAATATGAGTCCGCATTACTATGTTGGCTGGAAACGCACAATCGTTCCAGAGCTTACAACTTAGTTGTTAGGTGGCGACGAGCCCCTGTTGTTCACGTTCATGAATAGTTTCCCCGATGCTTTTATTATTCAATCACCGTTTCAACTCTAATATATTCTATCAAGTCCCTGACTGATCGTCTTTCTAATTCAGATAGCAGTGTACTTTGAAAAAAAAAGAAAATACCCTTTGTCTTTATCTTTAAACCTTAATACGGTTATTATTTTTTAGAATCTGATTCAACTTTTAAGATCTCGGTCTCGTAAAGAGGTTGAGCAATATGAAGTTTTTTTATCCTACTGTATTATTGTTTTCATTGCTAATGGGAAAAAATTCGCGTTCACGTTAAGCTCCTATTTTGTCGAAGCAACCAGCGACATTTTTCGAAAATCCAATATTTTCTTGGGGCAAGGGGATAACCACACTCAACTAACTGGATTTAAGATGAAATTAACAAAGAATTTTATTAGTTCAACAAAATATTAAGCTGCATCAAAGCAAGTGAATGTACGCGCTATTGTACTTTTTTCGCCACGACATGCATCCTTAGTTACACAAAAAATATTAAGTTTGTGTCAATATTTTTATGTATCAGATCTAACTCTAATTAATTTGGTCAAAAAAAACTGTATGTATAGATCAGTCGCATATTTTGTTGTTACGTCAGATTGTTTGATGAATACGATTTCATCGGTCTTCGCTCCAGATATCGGTTTAATCAAATGAATCCATGAAAACAAAAGAAGATTTCGTTTACATTGGCGAGTTTTATTTAGAGCGAACTAAACATTTTTTCAACAATTTAACAAAATATTTAACCGCGATTACGTTGATATTTATTTGAACGTATCCGACCATAGGATTTTGTTGAACGAAATGATTTTTGATTGCTGGAACGAAATTTGTTTTGGCGTTAAGGATTTAGTTGAAATGACATCGAGACAGAGGGGTTGGTTCAGAAGAGTGACGAGTGGGTGGGTACGCACCCTTTTCAGCATCGGTGAGGTGGCGAAAGGACGAAGTGCCCCCCCCCCCCCCCCCTCCTTCGATTATAGTTAGGCGATGATAAAGATGAAGTTCCGGCAGGATTGCGTGCACATCAACCACCTCTCGTCGTATTCATCATCGAGGGGTGGGGGTAAAATTTTCGAATGACGAAATTTCGAACAGCTAAAATAGCGAATTTTAACATACAATTATATATATATATATCGATAACTGTATGTTAAAATTCGCTATTTTAGCTGTTCGAAATTTCGTCATTCGAAAATTTTACCCCCACCCATCATCGAGGTTTATGCTTTCACTTCATCTGCCAAAGATCTCAAATATTTCTTTTTTTTTTGAAAACGCGATTATGAGGCAAGAGGGAAGAGACGACTGAATTTCGGAAAAAAGGAAATTTTGCGAAAATGGACAGTATTGCTGGAATGAAAAATTCGTAATAGTTTTGGAGATATGCGTGAGTGAATAAAAGTTATAATAAATAGATCATATAAGAGACGAAGCATAAAACGCACGTTTGAATCAAAATGGTTTCACTCTGTTGAGAGGGATACGACACGAGATGACGACAACCCCAAAGAGAAGGTAAAGTTCGCTAGAGCGCGGAAGCTCAAAGGAGCTTGCGAACTTTGTCGAAAGTCCGGCAAGGTTATTATTGTCATCTTCGTCGTTACTTCACACGCGACTGAGATGAGAGTGTTGTCACGGTTAGGTTCTTCAGCAAAAGGACGAGTTGCTCAAGGACGAGTCTAAGGGACGATGAAAATATAGTCAGGCTTACGGAGGAAGCGAAAGTAAGACAGACAGAGAAGAGAGTTAGAGAGAGAAGAAAGAAAAAGACGAGTGGCCTGGGGTTGGCACAACAGTTCCCTAATCATCGTTCCTTCGAGGCATCCTTAGCCTTTCACCCACGAATACCTCCTCTTCTCTCTCTCTCTCTCTCTCTCTCTCTCTCTCTCCCTTTTCTCTTTTTGGTCCCTCGCCCCCTTTCTCATCGGCATTATTCGTTCGTTCGTCCGTTCAACAAAGCGCAGTTCCAGAGGTGGAGTTGTCGAAGCGTCCGCGAAAAGAGATCCCCTTCGCTCGCGAAAAGGGAGGAAATAAAAAAGGGCATACAGCCCTTGCTAGGAACTTTGAACGAGACCTTTGTGTATATATGGCTGCCTGATCTCCGTCGCTTTTCTATACTCTGCCATTGCGTCCCGCTCAATTACTTGTCGAGTGGCGCAGAAACACGAACCGAGAGTTTTAAGATCTCGAAACTTGTTCGAAGAGGAAATTTCTCTCGATTTCTTAACAGACTGATGCGGTGTGCGTCGAGAATTGCTATGGCAAGATCCAGAAAACTGTACCATCGAATCACCTTTTTGCTCCGTCCAATGTAACAAAGCTTTCATTGCCGGGTCGAATCTCTTCTCAGGGTTACGAGAAAATGCCTCCTTGAAACTTGTCATTGTGGTGAGATCAGCATATCGTACATTATAAAGGTTCGTCTTCATTAATGACAAAGCTTCCCTTGCCACTCGCAAGAGCTATTTAAGATGGCAGAGCCAACATCATTATTCTCTTACCGATTTGAAAATCAACAAGTTTTGCAATCATTGCTAGTAAATATTTATCAATTAAAAATAATTGTGCGAATTTTTATTGGCATAAAGATTTTAAATAGGTACTTTGAAGTTGGAATGTCACAAATGCATCGCATAATAAAATTCTAAACGTACAAAAGAGCCATCTATATGACAATATAACAAAGAAAGAATCTAGAATCTAAAATAAATAAAGATGTTATAGGTTCTAAACTGATTGTATATCGAAAATACAGAATCGAATAATTCATCATACTCCGGAAGGAGCAAGGGCAGTAGCATTCTTCATAAATAAATTCTAAAGCAGATTGCACCCTATCGTGTCTTCAAGATTGCGAGACACAGAGTGTGTAACAGGTGCATAAGTCGTCGAGCAGGTTTATTATACATAAAACGATAAGAAACCTGAGAGGTTCTTCGAAATGCCTCGGGGGTTGAATAAGTATCCCAGAGGTTGTGATAATATCAAACACGCATACACACACGCACGTGCGGGCGCGCATGCACACAAATATATATATATATATATATATATTAGGGTGGTTAAAAAAAAATCGATATTTTTTTTTCGCGGGCCTCAACGGAAATTGTTAGTACATTATGAAAAACTAATTTTTGCAAAATTTAAATGGTCTAAAAAATTTTTTAGATAGTGCTCAAGCGACTTTTCCCTATTTTTTCTGTTTTTTGTTGAAAATCACGACATAAAATTTTTTTTATTCTGCTCTCATAGCGGAAAGTGCTAGTGCTTAATGAAAACGTGATTTGTGCAAAATTTGATCACTCTTAAAAAATTTGAACAGCTGCCTCAAGTAATTTTTCTGCATTTTTTTTTCAATTTTTCGATAAAAATGACGAGTTAATCAAACTTTTAACTACAAAAATCAATTTTTGACTTCCTATTAAAACGAGAGTCGTAAATATTTGATGAGACTATTTTCTCAAAACTTTTTACTTCAAAACATTTTTTAAGCTAACTTAAGCGGATTCTTATTTTCTTGTACTTCTAGCTAAAAAGCATGTCGAAAGATAATAATAAATAGAACAATTTCAAAAGATGTGTTTGAAAACACGTATTCCAGATAACAGCATACGAGTATCTACAAATTTACGTGCTTACTTCGAAGATGCAGTTGAAAAATAGTTGCTCTTAACCAATTAATTCGACTTATTTTTATTACCAATTTCATTGTTAACTTTTGCTGAAATTTCCTCCGTTTCTAAGTTTGATTCTTTAGTAATCCATGATATAGATTCTCTTCGATTTGTTCGTTGATCAATCAAAAATTCTTTTGGTCTTTTGTGAGACTGTTGTGAATATTTTTTTTTGCAATGTCAAATAATGCATCCAACTGTTTTTGAAAGACATTTTCATTCAACGTTTGAGATGGATTTTCCCGTAAATGATTTTTTTTAATGCCGTCCACTCCAAGCGCAATTTTGTGATTTTTTAAATATTGACGCAAGGTCGAGACGTTTCTATTCCGGTTTCGCTCCAAATATTGTTTATTTCCCCGATAACTTTTTATGCACTCTCTCGAATAGAAAATTTAAGAGTTTGATGGTAATCAAAAAATAGACCCAAAGCTTTCCTATTTGTGGGTAATTTTTGTTTCACAAATTCTTCGATTTCCGTCCCGACTAAATAAATTTGACGACTCTTACTATCGTCAAAATGCGCAGTCATTTTTCACGTTATATTTTTTTCGTTTATCGACATGTGCCTCATTACAACAACTACTGGAAACAATTCATTGAATCGCGAAAAGAAAACTTACGGACAGTGGAACAAATAATGGCGCTGTAGCTTCAACAGCACCGCGGTTTGTATCGCACGCGTTCGTATGACCTTGTTTACTTCAAAACAGCACACGCATATTTTTCACACTTGCTAGACGGTTAGGAATGTAAATACCAGGTGACGAATCGAAACTCAATCGTTGAATGAAAAGCTCTTTGACAAAACGTTGAATGCATTATTTTACATCTCAACGAATAATATTTATGAAGCTCTGATACAAAGACAGAAGGTTTTTTAATTAATCATCGAATAGGTTGGGGTGAATCTATCTCATGTGTCTTTGAAGGATTAAGCCTAGAAGCAGAGAAAATATAAGCAGAAGTTAACGAAGAAATTAGTGATGAAAAAAAGCGAATTGCATGGGTTCTGTTTGGACGTTACTGTAACAAAATTTTCACATCGAACTTTTTTTTTACACCCAACATAATATAATAAATATATAATGGACGGAAGAAAAGATTTTTAATTGTATAGAATGTACTGAAACAAAAAATGTGAGCTTGTTTGCGAAACGTTGTCCAGGTTTGCTGGCCTATAACAAGTGGCCGAAATCTTCAAAATAGGATGGTAAGAAGAATCGTACGTCGTATTTCAGCAAAATTAATGTTTTGCAATTCATAAAAGAATAAATTATTATGACGTTATTTTTTTCTCTATTCTACCAGGAATTTCATCCAAGAAATGATTATAGAGTTTCTGGCATTGCGGTATATTTTTTTTAACAGCGTTCTGCAAATAGCAATTCATGTAAAGCCGTTTAGTGGGATGCTGAATTGTTTTTCAATTCTTTTATGCCACATACTAGAATACATATTTTTTAACGCATAGCTCGAAATCATTCTGTTATCATTTATCATGATTTTTAATTGAATACACAAGAAAATGGAAAGCAATCGATCGAGCTAATTGAAAAAACTTTTTGGAGCATTAATGCTTGAAGAAAATTATGTTTTCATCAAATACTTATACCTCTTATTATGACAGAAAATAAAAAATTAACTAATGTAGTGAAAGATTCGATTGTTTCGTGATTTTTAGCCGAAAATTGAAAAAAAATGTGGAAAAATTATTTGTGGCAGCTGTTAAAATTTTTTCAGAGCGTCCAAAATTTGAATGAATAACACTTTCATCAAGCACTGACACTTCCTGCTATGAGAATAAACAAAAGAATTTTCATGCCGAGATTATCAACAAAAAATATTTTAAAATACCAAAAAGTCGCAATATCAAAACGGTCCAAGTTTTGAAAAAAAATATTTTTTGATTAAAACTAAAAAAAAACATGAAGTTGACTTTTCATAATTTTTTGTATTTTTTTATGAAACTGCCATTCAAGGCGAAAAAAATTACCTTCTATTTTATTTTGATATCTCTGACGTTGAAAAAGTTATGAGCATTTAAGAAAATTTTTTGCGAAATTTTGAAAAATTCATTACTTTTAAACGGGTTGAGATAAAAATCTAAAAAAAAATTCTAAAAACTCCTTTCAATTTGAAAATGAAAAAATTTCAACAAAAAAAAAATGGCGGGGGTCACGGACTGGTCGGTTTGACATGGAATGCCAAACCGGCATTCCATATATATAGAAATAAAGAGAAAAAGGTTCAGGTGATGGTCGTATAACGTTTAATGGTATTGGCACCTCACTTTTTTAAGGGGTTAGGGGCAGTCAAAGAGTAAAAAAAAGGCTTTTTCCGTGATCTTTCAACCAATTGTATATTTTCCTTTTATTCAATATTTTACCAAGTAATAATATAATATTTGAAGAATACCTATTGAATATTTCATTAAAAAATATTAAGTTTTGATAACGTTATTGGCAGTGGCGTGGACCATATTTTCAAAACAGTGTTTTGCGGTGACCACTCTCACTATTGACTGGTTCATCTAAAATCAATAAATCAAAAAATTGACAAAATGGCGGCCTGTGAAAGTGTAATTACGGATTTTTAGGCAAAAAAACAGCTTATTTTTGGAATAAAAAGAAAAGTATGGGTTGAAAATTAAAATCTTTCGATTAAGCACTGATTTTTTACGTGTAGAAGGTACTGTATAAATTTCATATTCATCGGTTGAATGGTTTTCGAAAACTAGTGGTTACTGACTTTGAAATCATGCTTTTGAGAAAAACGCATTCAAAGACGTGTGTAGTAACTATGTACAAATTACAAATACAATATATTAAATTACTCACCCCAGCGGCTGTTCTGACACTGCTTTAAAATAGCATGATAAATCAATATACATGCCTCATAAATATCGGAAAGGCTCATATTTTATTTAGTACATTAGCGGACTATTGTCCACTATCTCCTTTCAGTACTTTGAAAGACTTATGGTAATCATTGTATATCTCTGAAACTATACGTTGGATCAACTTGAATTTTTCACAGAATGATCTTAATCATACTTTCAGGAAATGCGAAAAATGAAAAATCGATTTATTCAAATTTATAAGTGCCCCTAACCTTTTAAGGGTTGAATAGGTGTACCGGCGAAAAAAAAGGGTGAAAGAAAAATGGCTTTGACGTAACGTGCCCAAAGGTCATCTAAATCTTCCGGCGATAATCTCAGTGAGTTTAAGTATTGAGTCGACCTCAATATATACACTGTATAATATGTACTACTGTGAGCAAACGACTCCGGAACTCCCTCTTGGGGTCTCATTGACTTCACCGGTAGGGATAAAAGGGTTTTAGCTCCCGCGAGTATAAACCAGAAGCTGCCCCTGAGAGAGAGAGAGAGAGAGAGAGAGAGAGAGGGAGAGAGGAGACGAACGAGGGGGTGTCTATGATGTAACAACTGAACGCATACATTGGTGAAAACGTACAGCCGTGATTGTATTCCGGCGTCTACACTTCGCTCTTTGCTCATCTCGCTATTTGGGATAAACGTCGAGTATTTTCTCTTTGTCTCTCTCATCTTCTTATCACCCCTGACATGAACGAAGGGGTTTACATTGGAGAAAGGTTTCTATCCCCGTGGTACCCTCTTTTTCCCCTCATTCTCTGATTCTCGCTTGTATATATATATATATATATATATATATACGCGTATCCTCTTTGCTCTCCTCTCTCTTTACTCCTCGAGAAATGAGAGATGTGTGCAACTACTTCCATCGCATACGAGCGACTCAATCGTCTTGGAGAGGGGCTGCTAATTGATTTTAGAAGTTTTGCGCACGCATCCCCCAGCACCGTATCTCTCTCAGTTCACTTTCCTGCGGTCCTCGAAGACGAAACCTCCTGGCTCTCTACAGTCGTGGTGTTTCGCCAGAAAACGTGCGGCTTCGAGCCTATATACAATAATATACGGATGAGGATTTTCCTGTTGAGGATCTGTTTCAAACAGATGGTTGCTAGCTAATTATGATTTTACTATCAACGAAGCATCCTAAATTCCCACGACTCAAGACCATTTCCTCATTCAAAACTATTTTCTAAAAATCTCGTATTTGGTTATATCATTATATTTTTTTTATTTAATTAGAAAATTGTTCTATAATTTAATGGCACACTAAAACACAATAAAAAAATTGAAACTTCGAATTTTACGAAAGTCTAAAAACTTCTAAAATATTGATCAAGTATTTTCGAGAGATATCTTAAGAATTAATCCCACATATGCCTATATATATGGTACACATGAATATACAATAGCTCATTTCTTATCCTCACGTTGTCGACTTTCTTACACTCCTTGCGGCCTAAGAGGTAGTATGGAAACATCAAAAGACCGCCCATTCCTTTTCCCCCATCGCCCACTTGTGTGTCTTAGCAATTCTGTGAGAAACGACCCAGTTAGGAAGATTACTCTCTTGGCCCTTATTGTTAAACGGAGCTCACTACGAATCGCACACGATTTATTACTATGTTTTCAGAGAGAGAAAGAAAGGAAGAAAAGAAAAATATTCACGGATTCCGTATCTTGTGAAATTCTTCACAACACTTTCTTATAGTGTTGAGGTTTACATTGTTAAAACGCTCCAATTTTTTTTTCTCATAGCAGTATTCTGATCTGGCGTATCAAAAAAATCGATTTTTCTTTTATGGCATATTTGGCAAGTATTTGGTATGGATGATGTTTCAGGTAAACGGTGGTCCCCGTTGTGCCTCGGATGAATTGCTGAAATGTTATTGAGTACCAAAAACACAAAATGATAACGAATCTTTGAATTCGTTGATTTGGACTTCAGCTTCTAAACATCTTCATTCCAGGGCAAAGATTGTTCAAATAGCAATGTGTCGGCAATTAATATTTTCAATAAACGATTTATACTAATTTCGAAAGTTATGAATGCGATGGGGCTGGCTAGTGATGCGGCGAGGCCGTAATGCGGTTGGTCATTTCACCATCTTCTGACCGTTCTGGAGACGTTAAATGAACGAAATGCGTATGTGCATGCGTATGCACACGAGTAATATTAACTATAAAATATTCGGTCACGTTCGGTTATTATAATTTTCGTCTATCTAATACTGTTCCCCAAATTGGCAAAATAAATATCGAATGAATCGGTAAGTATATAATGATGTTTACTTTCTCGCTGTTACACAACGCATAAAAACTTTGGTTTAAATTTAAATAGATTGTCGAAGTCAGAGCAAGTATCGAATCGTAGGTCATTGCAGGTGCATTATTAAAAATTTCTCATTTGCGACTGTGACTTATGACCCCAAAAAAATATCATCATTTGGCAACTAAATTGTATTGATCCGTCATATTTGACGGTGACGTAACCGTATTAAGAATGAGGCAAGTGGTAAATAGAATGGTGATGATTGATTTTTTAAAAATGACCGTCGATGACTGACATTATTGGTCATCTGACTGGTTCCTAAAATGACAGTCATTTCGCACCACAAGTATTGCGTATTTCCTCTTAATATTTTTTGGGCACTTTTTCGAGTCCCCAAACATTGTTGTAATTAATGAAAATAGCATAGAAAATCGGTTTTTGCATAGAAATACTGCCTAATATTCCCAAAGTTTTCATGCATATTTACGCTATAGCAATTGATCGACGTTTCTTGCTCCTTTTCAGGAACTCATCAATAACACGAGCAAAAAAATATTGGCGATTTCAAAAACGAAGAAATTGATAAGCATAAATAATTTTCATCCTCAGAACGAATATATACCCCTAACGGATTAGAGAGTCCCAAAAAAAGTCAATAAAGTCCCATTTGGGACTCGGGGTTTAAGTCGACAAAAGTGATCCCAAATGGAGTCCCAAATGGGACTTTTTTTCCTTCGTTCGGTGTGAACCGGACGTGACGTCATGTATCCCAAATTGGGACTCGGAGTCCCAATGTGGGACTTTTTCTTTGCTTCTCGCCCCGGCCACAGCGTGGCGCAGAGTCAAGCGTTTTCGCAAGCACGCATCGTCCGCCGGGTGGACATATATAGTCGGAGCCGTAATACTCTGTGACCGTCTGAAAAGATGATCTCTAACAAAATATAAATAGATATACACATAGCGAATCGCTTATTCCGGTTACCTTGCTTGAAAAAGTGCCAATTTGGGATTTCCAGTCCGAGTTTGGGATTCATGACGTCACGTCCGGTTCATACTGAGCGAGAGGATAAAAGTCCCTATTGGAACGACATTTGGGGTCACTTTTGTCGACTTAAGCCCGAGTCTCAAATGGGATTTTTTTTGGAACTTATTTTAGGGACTCGCTGACTCACTGTTAGGGACATTAAGGTAAAATTAACCAAACTGATTTTCAAGTCTAGAAGAAAATTCGATGGTGGTAATTAATTTAGAGTTCAGGTGACAATAAGTAATTGAAAAAGTATCGAATGATAAATCACATTCATTTATATTTACATCTTCATTACTAGAACTTTAATAGATTACTTAAAATTACGAAGATGCCTTTTTCACACAGTAATGACTAACAGTCAGACCGCGAACAATGGTTCGATGATCATAATATGGCAAGTATATGATCCGAGTGACGAAGATTCTATAGAAAGCGAAAGATAAGAGAAACTCACTTTTTCAATCTCGTTGTAGCCGAAATACAGAATTGCCGGGCGTTAATAGGTCGAGTGGATAAAACCTCTCTAGCTGGAAAATCTCGCATCTCGGAAATGGAGTCTCGGAACTATAAGTGCTTCATATATAGATATCCAACCACAGCATGTGCAAATGTACCAACGAACACAGACGACAATAAAATAAAAACGAAATAGTCAGACAGCGAGCAGACAACGCGAGAGAAAGATGCGATTGCTGTTGGTAACGAGACGAGCAGCTACCTCATGGTATTGGATTCTCGGCGGATCTCGTCCTGAATGTAATGGCCTGACACTGTATATATGTCTCACCCCACATTCTTCTTCCATCAGCACGGGAGAGTGAAACTGTACGGGAAAGTCGTAATCACGAGGATTGCAACAATGAAGCGCCCAGGGCTGCAACGACCCTCACTATTATATAATGTTCTGTATGCCGTCCTTTCCCACATGGCTCCTCTCTGTTCTATACTGTTCCAAAGTATTGTGGCACAGACTCTTGGCACCCTTGCGTTTCGGCAAAAAGTGCAATTTGTAGGTCTGTGAGGGTGTTTTCGAATTTATGTAAAAGAAATTCAGTGCGTTTCACTATCAAAAATTTATATTTGCCTGAATGTTGTTTTAAGATTTCTGAAAGATACTAGGAAATCTTGCGGTTTTGACATATGTGTCCATTCGTTGAAAATATCGGGGAAGTGTTTAATGAAGAGGAATTATCAAATGATAATATTCTTAAAATACTGGGAATGGATCCAATTTCTACTTATAAAGAAATCAAGTACCACCCAGAATTGAGCAACACATGGGTGAAGTGGATGGTTGAAGGACTTCCTGAAAAGAATAAGAAAGAATCTTATAACCGTAAGGGTGATTTTTATTCAGAAGCGCCCAAATTAAATTTAGAATTGGGCCATTGTTAACTGATATAGCTAAGAAGAGAGACCAACATTTTACGGAAACACAAAATGCTGTTGGGACTGCTCTATCGGCTTTGGCTGCTGCCGTTTCTATGTTAATAGAGTCATCGGACGAAGGTATTGACGAAGATGTCTTCACAGACTAAATAAGTCAGGCAGGACAGATCTTAACTGATGTTTTTCATCAGCAATCGGTAGCAAAGAAGTCCTTCATTACCCCACAATTAAGCAAAAATATTAAGCCAGTCGTAGAATCTATTTTATCAATGGAGTGGCTTTACGGGGATAACCTTAAAGATAAGGTAAGAGATGTCAAAGAAATCGAAAAGCTTGTGCAGATTTAAAAGAGAAACCTCCACCAAAACCGACCACAAAATTTGGAGATCAGGGAAACGGAAGATACCCACCGGCGAATTATCGTCAGGTGGGTCAACAGCAGAGACATCGTCAAATAAAATTCAAAACAAGACCATTCACATCAGCTCAACGCTTATCGAAACCAGCTCTACGAACGACGAACCGGTCATCATTGAGGAAATAACAAGGGTAAAAAAGATTGCTGGACGTTTGTGTTATTTTGTAGATCGTTGGAAAACAATCACTTCGGACAAAATGATTATTGACTCCATAAATGGGTATAAAATTCCGTTTACGGAGATACCTTTTCAGAGGTTTCCTCCGGGGGAAAAAATTTTCCTTCCAAAGAACTACAAAATATCCAGAGCGAAATCAATCATCTTTTATTAAAGGGTGCGATTGAACAGTGTATAGAGTGTGAAGGGCAATTTTGTTCTACATATTTTCTTGTCCCGAAGCCGGATGGTTCAAATCGTTTCATTTTCAATCTTAGAGAATTGAATAAGTTCATTAATCCTCCTCATTTTAAACTAGAAGATATTAGATCTGCATTGGATCTAATATCACCGGGAGATTATTTGGGAATCTTAGATCTTAAACATGCATATTTATTGATCCCAATTTATAAAGACCATAGGAAATATTTAAGATTCAGGTTTTGTGGAAAACTATATCAATTTTTGGTTTTACCATTCGGTCTGTGCTCAAGCCCTTACATCTTCACCAAGATAATGAAACCAGTTGTAAATCAATTGAGATTACAAGGGATATTAATGATTTTATATTTGGATGATTTCCTCATAGTTAATGGTTCCAAAAGAAAATGTGAGGAAAGCATAAAGATTTCAATCGAATTGCTAGAAGATTTGGGTTTTATTATAAATTACCAAAAGAGCTCAATTGTGGCAAAACAGAATTGCAAATATTTGGGATTTATTATTGACTCTTTATATTTTTCTCTCAATTTAATGGATAAATAGAAAAATCAGATTATTAATTTTGCAAATGAATTCAAGCTTGGAAAGTCGTACAAAATCAGAAAATTCACAGAATTCTTGGGAATTTTGACTGTAGCCTGTCCAGCTGTAGCATATGGTTTTATACATTGCAAACGATTAGAACGACAAAAATTTTTGGCGTTAAAATTCAACGGAGGAAATTACGAAGGTAGAATATCTATCGTAATTCAATGATTGAGGATTTTCTCTGACTCTTCTTTAACGGGCTGGGGCTGCTATTGTAAAGGTTTAAGAGCGCGTGGTTTTTGAAATAATGACGAAAAGGAAAATCACATCAATAATCTTGAATTATTAGCTGCCTTTTTTACAATTAAATGTTTTACGTACGAATTATCAAATTGCGAAGTTCTTCTTAGATTGGATAATACGACAGCAATTTCGTATATAAATAGAGCTGGGGGTGTCCAGTTCCCACACTTGAGCGAATTATCTAGAAAAATTTGGAATTGGTGTGAGAGAAAAAACATCTGGCTCAAGGCTTCATACATTGCATCATCTGAGAATGTGGAAGCTGACAGAGCATCGCGTAATCTTAATATCGATTCAGAATGGGAACATTCTCAATTCGCATTTGATCGTATTGAGAGAAGATTTGGCCCTTTTTCAGTCGATTTTTTTTTCGTCTCGATTGAATAAAAAATGTACGAAATTCTACTCGAGATTTCCAGACTCGGAAGCACAAACAATCGATGCTTTCACTGTATCTTGGAAATCTGAGTATTTCTATGCTTTCCCTCCTTTTTCACTTATCAAGAGACGCGGTAGCGGCTCGTTATGCGTATACTTAGGAAAATTATAAACGATCAGCCTATGCGGGTTATAGTTGTGCCAGCCTGGCCTACATTACCGTGATTTCCACTCTTCACATCACTTCTAGTTGAGTCTGTTATCACTTTCAAACCTGATAATGAATTGTTAAAATCTCCTTAACTCTATAACGGTATCGACACTGAAACAATATGCGTGCTATTTGAAGCGCTGGTGGGAATTTACTCATCGTCGTAATATTAACTTTTTTTAATGCAAAAACTTCAGAAATATTAGTTTTCTTGGCTGATTGTTATAACAAGGAAGCAAGCTACAGTTCGTTAAATACAAGTCGTTCAACAATTGCTCTGATATCTGTGTTTGACACCAATGAAGATGGTTTAATTTCACGATTTTTAAAAGGAGTTTTCAAACAGAGACCGACCAAACCTAAGTACGATTCTACGTGGGATATTACTCCGGTACTGGATTATATAGAGCATTTGGGTCCATTTAAAGATCTAAAAAAGAAAGAGGCAACTGAAAAAGTAGTAACACTGTTGGCATTAGCGACTGCTCAAAGGTTACAAACATTATCATTAATTAATATAGAAAATATAGAAAAATCGGAGTCGGGAATACGCATAAAAATAACAGAACAGATTAAAACATCAAGACCTGGAGCTTCCCAACCAGAATTTAATTTGCCGTTTTTCAAAGATAAACCAAATTTATGTGTGGCAACGGCAATCTTAGATTATTTAGATTATACAAAAGACTTACAAAATGAAAAGACAAAAAGATTATTCATTGCTACATTGAAGCCATTTGGCCCAGTATCGAAGCAAACCATTCGCCATTGGATCAAATCTTTATTCGGAAAAGCTGGTATTGATATTGAACAATTCACGGCGTATAGCACTCGCCATGCACCAGTGTCAGCGGCACATAAACGAGGGGTAGACGTTGCGACTACTAGACGTAGTGCAGGATGGTCACCAAATTGTGAAACATTTTTCAGATTTTATAATAGACCAATCCGAGCCCCTAACGATAGTTTTATTCGTGCAATTTTAGAATAAATTCATGTTATTCAATGTGTTATTTGTTAAATGGATAAATACAGAATGTTTTTTTTTCTTAAAACACAAGGTCTTGGAATTATCCCTTCTCTCTAAAGGACTACAATTTTATCATCGAGAACGAGACATGTAATACAATGGAATGATCAAACAAGCCCGCCGAAGGCGGGCGAAGTTTGATCATAATTGTATGAAATGTCTCGTTCGAAGATGATAGCCACCCTCCCATGATGTTCACCCAAAAAAAAAATCCCGCTATCATCTTCGACGAAAGGTAGTAATGATTCTACCGCGTGTTCACAAAACAATATGAATATCGCGAGGAGAGGACACGGAGAAATGAGCAAAGCGGCTTTCGTTTTCAAAATCAGGCTTTAACCGTTGTGAATTTAATCATGACAAGTATGACTACAATTTTATCATCTTTGAACGAGACATTTCATACAATTATGATCAAACTTCGCCCGCCGTCGGCGGGCTCGTTTGATCGTTCAATAATATATTACCCATGGTTACAAGCTGGCCAAGTACTTCTAGTACTATTAAAGAAACAATTTTCGAAATAATTGGAAAACAATTGGAAACGCGGTGCTCGGATTAAAAGAGTCTTGTAGCGACCGTTCGTCTTTGACTTTGACTTTGAGAAGTGCGGATAGCTTTTTTAAATGTACTTGTCTCGAGTCGCTAACGCGACTCAATATTTTTGTAACATTTTATAGTTGCATACGTCACCCGCTATAATTGTAGTAACCCCATTAAAGTTACTCCACCGGATCTCAATAATTATTTGACCCAGTAATTTGCAATAATTCACCAAAACGTTTCACTGCAATTTTAAATTATTATAATCGGCGAAAAATTGTTATTTCGGTGATTACCCGACAATAACGGTTTTATGTATGCTTAATGAAAATAACATTAATTTCCAATATTTTATAGTTTTACATGATCGTATTGTCAAACGTTGCAAGCGTCCTGAAATTCTCTCCCATTACTAGTTATGTAAATTGATTTGTAACGAGTGAGGGTGCCGTGAAAAAATATTCATTGAAAAAAAGTTTTGGCAACTTTGTTTTCTTCCCGTGCGCTTTCCCTAAGGGATTTATACGATATACACAATTTATATATACATATAGATAGATGCCGAGAAAAGCTAAATAGCAAAAATCCCCTCCCGGGGAAAAAAAACCTGGACAAGTACATTGGTGGTCCCTCGTTTCCCTATGATATTAAAAAAAAAATCCAAAACCCCACTTAAATATTTTTTTTTAATGTTTACTAATTTTATTCATATCCCGGAGGGAAACCAACCATATAGATCACGAAATATCCGGCCAAAAAACCAGACTTCACAATAAATGTTACTCTGAATTTATTTCCACAGAACAAAACAGGAATCAAAACATTAAAAATCAGCGTTATCAAGATGAGAAAAATACCACTTATAATTGGTGTGTAAGAAGTATCAATAGTCTAGAAAAAAAATGAAAAAAGGTCACCATCTAAGTTACGTGCAACAGTAAAATTTATGATATCAGTACTAGGACGATGTCACAATACTAGCACAGATGTCTCCTCTTCACAAAATGTTCAAAGTTTGTAGATATCGGCTACATTCCAATGATACAAATTTTGATACTATCACAAGAAGAGCACCCGAAGACTTTCTGAAACAACTTTTTAAATTTATTATGCCACAACTAAAGTGGAAAAGGGAAAATATGTAGTGCACTTTAAGCCCTACAAAGTTCAGAAAATTTGGATGTATCTATTGCGTTCCGAGGACAGAAATTTTAATCCCATCCAAAAATGAGAAAAAAAAATACATTTTGTAACACATTTTTCAATTCATAATACCACAATCAGAGACAGAAAGTGGAAATATTTGGCGCACATGTCGCTTCACAAAATGTTAAAAGTTTGTAGGTATCGGCTACATTCCCATGATACAAATTTTGATACTAATAGAAAAAGAGGATCCGAAGACTTTTTGAAACCATTTTTTGAATTCATTATGCCACAACCAATATAATATATTAACATGATATTTGTCAATACCATTGAAGAAGTCAATATCATGAGAATCAGAGGTGACGTTATTCTCATATTCTAATTGAATTTCAAAAAGATCAAATAGTATGTTATAGGTACTTCGAAACAATATATTGAACGAAGTAGACAAATTCAAACCAGGATCCTGCCATTCATTTGATTAAAGTTTTCGATTGTTTATTTGAATTCATCAACATCCATATATACAATATTTGCGTGTTCTTGTCTTATTAAGAAATAAAATTTCTGATTAAAAAGAAAATTCGAAGTTATAGGTTAACGAACTTATTTTTCTCGCAGCTGTGTAATCAAAACATTTATAAATATTTTTGACACATGTATAATTTTATTGTATAAATTCAATGCGTAACACTTTTTTTCCACTGACCATCGAAATAACTTTAATATACACAAATTCGCATTTACCGTTTATCAACACACATACATTTAAAGTTTTTGACTCTTATATATATATCACTGGACCTCAAGAAATTGTTTTTCCGAAATTTACACTTATGGTCCACACGTCCTGCACTCCATACTTCCGAAACTAATAGGTTAAAACATTACCGATATTTCGAATACCATTACTTTTCCTGAATTTAGTTTCCCGATTTTCGTCACTGATAAATTTTCTTCCCCGATTTTACGACGAACGCCTGTCAATGGTTATTGTCTAATCAAACTCTGCTCACATATCCCACACTATTTATTTTTTATTTTATCAAACTCCGTTCAAGCTTTCCATTGTACAGATACAGAGGAAAGATCACAGTTGGGACCAATCAGAAATTCGTCGCCATCGTTGCCGGAGACCGGCTTTGGTGGAAACGGGTTTTGATGGGCATCAAGAGGCCTTTGATTGTGTCGTCTGCGCGCATATACAGGCATGGCAAATTCTTGAATGCAGTAGAATCGAGCATAATCCTAAGCCTGTGCAAAGTTTTTTCTCAGCAATTACGCAACCAATCGTGTTGATTTTAGGTTCAATCGAAAGAGCTTCGCTCAATTAGTCAAAAGTTCGCTTCTTAAGCCGCCAAATGACTCCTAGGCTCTATAATTAGAGAAAACGTCATAAAATGTTTACCCCCACCACCGCGAATCGCCTTGTTTCGAGATAATATAGACTCGGCGAGCCTCGGGCCAGCAGTCGACAGAGCTGTCAATGTACTTGTCCCGAGACTCTACCGAGTCTCTTGATTACAACTAAAACGTGGCATAGATGAAGAGAGAACTCGCCTCATTACAGTTTGGGTACATTACCATGCTGTAATCGTCCTGATTAACACTCGTATATAATGCAATGTACATTGTTATCTTGAGGTTCTGGTCCAGACATCATGATGAATTGAGTCACAGTTCACAAAGTTAGCGTGTACATACAGACTTTTCCATTCTATATTCACGGAAATACATATAATATTTTTTTACACCAAATACAAGCGATAGATGTCATTTATAACTCGCGAAGCAGTAGTCGTCCTTTCTATTCTCGATCAATGAGCAAACCACTCTCAGAATATCAATTGCCTTTACCATAATAAATCACGGAAAGTTTCGGAGTATTCAATCGCGATAGATCGTAACACACTTGTGACATTGGGCGATTAAAATTTAAATGAAAACTATTGTTTTGGTTTGACATGTCGTTTTCCATGATGTCCTTCCGATCGACTGTCAAATACGAGTCTCTTGGGTTTTTGTGGTCACCGAAAACCCGCGCGAACGTGCATAATTGACAAGGAATGGAAGGCGTACGCAATTGAGAGCGTAAGAGAGCGAGAGAGAGAGAGAGGTGAGGGGGAGAGAGACAGAGAAGAACAAACAAGATTTGATGATCCGCAACTCACAGTAGCACCTACCAAACACCCAGCACTAACGACGTGCACGTCTACATGCAATACACAATTTACCACCCTTTCTCTCTACATCAAGTACCAAATCACACGATACCCCAAAGGACCCAACGTATATGATATGCTACATCGAAGTAAACGAGGATGCTGTAACAGCGAAACTTTTCAAAGCTTGACCACAACACGAACTGCCTGATATTGGATCTGTGGCATACCACAGCTTCTCTCCCTCATGATTATGACCCTGATGTCTTGCATATACGATTCTCCTATGCCGTTATACACGTGCTAATTATAATAGGATTTAACAAGAAATCATTGGACGAAAAATGAAAAAAAAAAAAAAAAACTAAAAGAGATAAAGAAAAAACCAATAAAAAAGATGAAAATAATTTACTCGGTAAGTGTAAATCCCTTACAATTTTATTTTTCCGATCCGCAAAGTCTACAAGGGAGTGATAGAAAATGGAATTATAGCAGCTAATATGGATCGACTAAAAATATATGTAACCAAAAATCATAATCGAATTTCGGTTTTGGAGATGTCTCTCATCATCCCCTAAATTCGATTATGATTTTGGATTACATTTTTTTTAGTCTATCCATATTAGCTGCTATAAATTCTTTTTTTTTATTACTCCCTTCTCGACTTTCCGAATCAGAACAATAAAACTGCAAGGACGTTATACTTACCGAGTGAATTATTACCATTATTATTATTATTATTTTTATTATTTATGCGTATACCCTTGCGGGTTTTTACGAACCCATCTCATCACTTTAACCCCATTTTTTCCCCACTTCACCAATTTCCAATTTCCTAATTTCTATGTTCCTGAGAGACCCCCCAAGTGTGCTGCCCACAGCCACTCTTTCCTAATGCAATACTGTATCGCATTTGCACGAAGGCCAAGGGGAACTGTGGAAGACCCGGCTAATATAAAAGACTATATGTTTAATACTGTGTTTCAAGAAGTTAGGACCATCAGAAAGTCAGAAAAACTGTCTCTCGTTCAGTAACTGATGTGCGAACCGGTGTATGGCCGAGCGGTCACCCAGCCAAGTATTGGCCTTGGTCTCAGCTGCTTAACTTTGGAGATCGCTAGAGCCACACACCGACCATGCACCTATCACTGTCGGTAATTATTTTCATCTTTCCTATTGGTATTTTTCTTTAACTTGTTTAGTTTGTTTCATTATTTTATTTTTTATTTCTCCAGTATACTCCCAGGAAAAAAATTACAATCGGCCCAACATTGGCCCAATGTAGCCGTAGCAGTGCTTGACGCTTGGTCAATAACTGGCCTCACAATCGGGGCAACGGTTGACCCAAAGCCAAAATGATAACTTGGGTCCTATGGTCGGGGGTCAGTGTTGAACCAACATAGGCTCCTCAGACTGGTCCTCACCTCAGAGCTGACCCAGCACCGTTTTCTGATATTCAGGCATGGATGTTCATTATTAATTAATTATATACGTCCATTTTTGTTAAGTAATTTTTATTTCTTGCCGTCCTAGCACTTTTTATTATGATAAAAGACGTGGTATAAAAAAAACTGAACCAACAATTACGTACATATTTACCTAAGTTACATATTGTCTGCTTGAGCCGGGATTCGAACTAATATTTACCCACGACTTTCCTATCTAATATCTACCTTACTAATTCAAGACGCTAACCACTATAATATCAATTACTTTGAAACTGTGAGACGTGAATTCTTCATGGAAGCTCCATGATACTCTCCACTAAAATATATAAACGTAAACAATTTAAATTTCAATAGAAATGTGTGATTTCTGAAGTCACTCAATTTAATTCTGTGGACTGTTGAAACCCAAATTGACAGATTTAATATGATCGAGAAAAATGTTTATTTAATTTTGATTTGAAGAATAATCGTTGCCCTTTAGCTTCCTAAGTAACTGAACCTAAATTTAATCTTAAATTTTCAAAGTTCAAGATAGCAAATTCCATGTGGTTAATACATATTTCAAAAACCATTAGCTTTCTAGAAAAACAATGGACTTTATATAATAGCAATAATAAATATGAGAGATCTAATTTAAAATGAATAATAACCAATAAGGATATTTGGCAAAGACCAATACTAATTTGATATTGGCCCAGAGTTGACAGGTTCAATGATACTGATTGAATTGAGCACATGCTGTAGTCACATATGAATAAGTGCTATATGTCTAGTATACGGGTAGAGACCAAAATGTATTAGAGTCGGTCCGGGAAAACTTTTCATAGATCACGGATTTTTTTTTACTTTTAGTCAAATATTAATTTATTTCAATAATATATCATCTTAATTTCATGTCCCCTCGTTTACGGTAGTTTTTTCAAATATAATTCATTCTATGTACGATTTTTATTAACGGGTGGAATTAATTTTATGTTGAATGGGAGCAAAGACGTGTATTTTTTGTTGACGTCAAACATACTCAAAATAATCTGCACTCTCAGATTTTTTTTATTTACATTGTAAACGAGTTGAGCCAAGTGAACGAAGTGATTCTAGTTAGAAAGGGAATATTTTCTGAGGGTGGTACGTACGAGAAACAAAAATCGTGGAAACCCACGTTGAGATTCGTGCGACTGTCGTATATGGCGACAGATAATGGAAATGTCCGGAGTATGGAGCGAAAATGTGACACTGGCATTGTCCAGCTAGGTGCAATCGCGTTGTTCCACCCTGCGGAAACGTGGAAAAAGTTTAATCGTTCCCGGAAAGTCTATGTGTCAGGACAGATAAGGAGTTACAAATGCAGGCTTTCAGTTGGTGCCCCCCTTCTCCTCGCTCATGTCTTTTCCTTTCCACTTGACTTTCGCAATCAGCCGTCACAATAAATAGCTTATGATGTAAATATTCTGACGACGCTGCAGACTCTATTTTCATACGAGCTCCAGACGAAATTTGAGACAAAACAAGGCTTTTTCTATTCATTCAATGCAAACACTATTTATTCGTTCAAATGAAACACATTGGTTCAATAAAAAGAAATGTCATTCGATGTTATTCAATCACAATTGCAGTAAAAAAAATTGAACCATCTTTAAGGAGGTCGTAGCGAAAGGTCAAGTATTAGACAAGATATCAGATTTGAAATATGTTGTCGATTGAACTCACTATTTTCTTCAAAAAAAAAAAATTGGGCACACTTTACCGATAATTCAAGTGAGAAATTAAATTCCAAAATTTGTAACTTTAACTCGGTGTCTTATGATGTAACTCTTTGAATTTTATTCCGTTCGTATATATATATATAATTATTACGTAGCCATAAAGTTTTAATTCTCAGTTATAAATCAATCATCAAAGATTGATATCGTAACATAAAAAAACGAGTTACCGAATTAGTTCTTGCAAAATTTTGAGTTAAAATTGAAAAAACCACAATAAACCCAATTAGTCGATGGATCGGTCCGCGCTGAAAAATTCTTAGAGTGAGCTGGTAACGTTACACATTCGTGACAGCGGTAATATCACCTATATTAGGCTACGCTGAAACAGAAATATTAGCGAAGGCACCAAATGTGCGATCCTGGGCGTGCAAATGAATTTTTTTACCAAGGTCACAACATTTTAAGTTATCTCGAACACAAGCTTATTGATAAACGAGAACTGTTCCGCTATCAAAAGAGGCTAAGGAGGTTTATGTTTACAGTGCGAGTATGAGGCGCTGCCAGACTTCGCTTGAAAAATTCATCGACAACAGTGTTAACAGTTGACGACTACTCGTCGTCAGCTGTTAACAAACAGCTGACGACGAGTAGCTCGATTGAGTGATTAAAAATATGTAATTTCTTGAAATATTATCTCTTTGATCAGGATTGCTGTTGTTTCATTAGGAATGTATAAAAAAAAAATATTTTATACACCATAATAGTGTCAATTTGCAGTTTTTTAACGGGACAGACCTAGTTAGAATTTTCGAAAAATCGATTTTTTTTTTATTTCATTTTCAAAAAGTAGAATCTCTTACGAACATTTTCCGCCCAGGTAAATGTAAATCGGACCATTATTCGCCGAAATACAAGACTTTGTAGCACGTCGTGTCTGAGCCATAGGTAAGCAGGTAGCGGACTTTAAGTGCGTTTTTCTCGAAACCATGTTTTTGAAGTCGGTGATCACTGTAGCTCGAGAACGGCTTTACCGATCGGGTTGAAATTTATATCACTTCTTCTATACATGGTAGTCCTCCATATGAACGAAGGATTTTTTTTTTGGATAATTATTTTTATTTTTAATAGCAAAAAATGGAACTGATATTTTGGTCAAAAAAACACTTTTGACTTTTAACGGCCGCCATTTTGTGAAAAATGGAAATTTTTCAAAACCCTTCGTTCAACTGGAGCATTATATCATTAACTAAAAATCCCCTCCGTTTTTTTTGTTTCAGATGAGCCGTTGCAGCGTGAGCTTGATCACCGCAAACCGTGTTTTTTTTTGCAGCGTCCTCGGCAATTGACGGTCACCAGCTTATTTCGATATGTATTGCGTTGAAAAAATTGCAACATATACATTACATATGTATCTTTTAAACGGAAGAACTTTTTTTGTGAATTATTTTATCGTTTGACCAAAAAAAAATCGGAAAAAAGGCCTTTTTTTTGACGTTCCAACTAGCTCTGTCCCCTTAAGGAAAATTTTTTATGTACGACCAATTGACTACACGGAATCGCTACTATATCCTTAAGATGTTACGATCGTTGATTTTCCATAACAGCAGTGAATCCACAAGGTTATAAGGAAACAGTTTAAACTAAAAGTTATTTGATACATGCTCAGACAATTATTTTTGTCTTTCAAAAATTGAATTCTTTTTTCAATTTGTTCTCACTTCTTCGAAATTATTGGCGTCGATTTTTCTGAAAGATAGTAATCATGAAACCGCTTGTTCACAATACTTAATGCCTTGCTAGGGGCTTTGTAAATGTGACGTTGAATGGTTTTGAGAAAATACATGGTATTAAAAAAAAAAAATAACGATGAGCGAGAAAATTCCAGATGAAACGGATAAATATTCAGAAAAACTTAAAATTTATTTTATGGGACGGAAACACAATTATTGCATTTTTTAAAAGAAACTCTGCTTTGATCAATTCATTGATACCTTGTTGCATTATTATTATTACTGAAAATGAATATTCGCAATATCTCAATATTGGCTCAATATTTAGAGATTTTTTTACGAATCACCGAGTATTGAAAATTTGATCGAATAGAAAGTTTGACTGTGAATAAACATGTAAAGCATTCCTAATGATTAAATTAAAACTTTCTTTCATGTAATGAGCGTTTCAGTCGGAGGCGAATATTTAACAGGTAATTGAAAGGCCAGAACCACTCGAAAACAAAAGCTCGTCCTTATACATAGCAATTGTGTCCTCAAGTCCTTACATATAACTACGCATTCGGCCAAGAGATTCATTTGAATAATAGACCCAAGGCTATGCTATATTCCTCCACCTAAATTCGACGACCTCGCAAAGGGATCGAGGAGACGGCAGTAACAATTAAGGGGTACAATCACGCGGTCTATCCTATTATCCACGGCTAGGGGATTCGATATTCTCCGGCTCAAGCACCACCTGCTAGTCACTATGGCATATCAATCCCTCTCTCGGACTGTTTCCATTGATGCATATATACTGAGGCCTATCTAATGCTCATCGTAATCTCATGGTGTTCGTGCTTGTGTGTCTTCCGGGAACGTGAGGAAAACTTCTCGCTAGAGTATCACAAACACTCCTCTGACCCTTAATTAATTCACTTTGCGGACCGTATCCAAGCGGCAATGAAGGTTTTGTGAGCTATATGCGCACCACCCAAGAACCTTATGGCTACCTTTCTTCTCTCTCTCTCTATCTCTTTCTCACTTGGCTGCTTCTTTTCCTCGGCTTATTAGGTAATTGATTCCAATCCTTTAAGGGAAAATTAGGCACTCGTGGCGATATTATCATGAATGCTCAGAATTTTTCATGGAATGGCATTGCACTAAGTGGTCATAATGACGCCATTTCTAGATTTTGTGCAACCAGGGAACAAAGTATGTTTCAGTAAAAAATCACTTTTAGAGCGCCTGAGAAAATGTGTTCGAATAAATAAATCCTACTTTAAGGAGGTTATAGCGTTTCTCATGTAAAAATTATTTTCCAACTTTACACAATAAAATTTTGTAAATAGAAAGCTTAATATGGTATTAAACTTCTGGCGGAATATGCCGATGATTCATCGTCTCAAAATTGAGATATTTATTGCTGAATTTCGCAATTTTTTGAAAGCTTCCATAAGAGCTCATGTTAAACTTGTCATTTTCAACAATGAATATCTCGATTACTAGACGGTGAAACCTCTCCAAATTTTTCACACATAATTAAATGCTGTTCAAGAAGATTCACGCCAAATTTCAATACATTAACTTGGAATAATCAAATATAATGTATTTTTCGTATGATGTCATATAAATATCGATACAACTTCCTTAAGTCATTCAAAAAAAAGAACACGCATTTCTTCACTATACAGTACTTATAAAATGAAAGGACATGCAAATGGTTGGTCGATATATTGCGAATATCGATTTTTTGAAAGACGGTTTGGAACCCCTAAAACGTTCAATTCACCTTAATTGGTATCTACGAATTTATGCTCGTGTAAAACACTATGCACGCAATATCTGATTTCGTAATTTTTAACAAATTGAATTCAGAGTCGGGAGAGAGCTTCAAATGTACTCCCTTGAACATTATGATGATTTATGTCATTATTTGAATTTGTTTTTTAAGTTCACCCAGGAAAGTACAGCATATTTTTAGTCTCAACCATTCGAAAAATGTTCAACCCGAACAAGTAATCTGTGCGTATCCGCTTGACATATGATGGTAAATTTTGATCAAATGATCAGCAATCAAATTATACTATTCTATACGTTAGGATCGTGGGATAATGTGGTAAGTTATAAAACGTTACCTAGATGATGTATTTCAACATTTCTTGGAGCTTTCATAAAATTTTACAAAGCTCTACATACTTAGCCATATAAGCTTTAGTAGATCTCTATTTATTTAATAAATTTTTGTAAAGTTGGAACTTCATTAATTGCGAGGATTGATTTTTTTTCAATTTTTGCTCGATTAAACGAATCGAGACAAGTACATTTTCGAATTTTTTTGTAAGCCAATCAAGTTAAACATAAAATAACAAAATATCTACAAAATGGACTTAAAAGCCAATTTTTTGACAGTTGGTAGAGGGGGACAGTGGTCGACGAAATGCACAAAGATCCAACAAAATTTCGCTGTGGAATCGCGGCCATCTTGAAAATAGGGGTAAGTTTCGATATCTCGGTTCCTATTGGTCGTAGAAATATTTTTTTTTTTTTTTTAGTTTTGTAGGGAAAAATATTTGGAACAACTTTTATTCGAAACATTTATTGATAAGTGTGACGATAAAAAAAATATGGGAGAAAAAGTGTCGATAATTAAGGGTTGTAAATAATAAACATCTTATACAAAAGTTGTAAAGAACTCAATTCTTTACAAATTTTCTTCTCAACGTATTTATGATAAGCTAAAAAATACCCGAGATAGAGGACGCCAAAGTTGACTGCATTAAGTTCTGTATATTGATTGGTTGAAACTATGCTTATTCCTAATATCTGTTCTTCATCACTTACTCCTTTCACATTGGGCACCTACCCTATGTTTTCCGTTGATTTTTAATCAACAATTCACACCGCCAAGCTCTGACCTTGCATCTGGCGGAATTTTTATCGCAGCATCGAAGTGATGAAAATAGTATTTCTATAGAGAAGTATATATCCTGGCCAAAAATCCCCTCCCCGGGGAAAAAACCTTGGACAAGTACATTTGTTGACCCCTGTTTCCATTTGTTTTCACAGAAAAAAACTACCCAAAAAAGTACAAAATTTTTAAAAAATTGGCAAGTTCGAGACAGGAAAAAGAAGATTGTTTCTATAAAATAACTATACTCCAAATGACAAATAGAAATGAAAAACTTCACATATTTCATCGAGATCCCAAGAAAAAAAGCAACAATGCCCATCGTGAGTGTCCGGTAAAAAACAGAGTCTACAAGTAAATGATCGATTTGTGCATAAAAAAAAATAATTACTTTACAAAAACAGAAATGGTAAAGCCAATGATTTACGTTCAGCACTAAAATTTATAATATCAATGATAGGACAAGTATTTTATTGTCGCGTGAGGATGGAGTATTTAAAAAAAAGGAAAAATTAGTTGGTTATTGAAAAAAGTCACCAATGTACAAAAATAAAAATCGGTCAAAAGAACAAAGTCCAGAAAAAAAATCGGGATGAAAAGAAACTTGAAGAAAAAAATTTCACACGAAAAAAATTAGATTGAAAAAAAAAATTCGGCCGAAGTACTTGGCGAGTTTGTAACACATACAACATTACGTAAAATACATTACATGATCCAAGCTAAGCAAAAAAACTCGCCAAGTACTTCGGCCGAATTTTTTTTTTCAATCTAATTTTTTTCGTTTGAAATTTTTTTCTTCAAGTTTCTTTTCATCCCGATTTTTTTTCTGGACTTTGTTCTTTTGACCGATTTTTATTTTTGTACATTGGTGACTTTTTTCAATAACCAACTAATTTTTCCTTTTTTTTAAATACTCCATCCTCACGCGACAATAAAATACTTGTCCTATCATTGATATTATAAATTTTAGTGCTGAACGTAAATCATTGGCTTTACCATTTCTGTTTTTGTAAAGTAATTATTTTTTTTTATGCACAAATCGATCATTTACTTGTAGACTCTGTTTTTTACCGGACACTCACGATGGGCATTGTTGCTTTTTTTCTTGGGATCTCGATGAAATATGTGAAGTTTTTCATTTCTATTTGTCATTTGGAGTATAGTTATTTTATAGAAACAATCTTCTTTTTCCTGTCTCGAACTTGCCAATTTTTTAAAAATTTTGTACTTTTTTGGGTAGTTTTTTTCTGTGAAAACAAATGGAAACAGGGGTCAACAAATGTACTTGTCCAAGGTTTTTTCCCCGGGGAGGGGATTTTTGGCCAGGATATAACTTCTTTTTTCTGAACAGCTCCGAATCCTAGAATTTTTACATGATAACAGATAATCCTTGAATATCTATGCTGACATAATCAGTAAAATCCTAGCTCAATATCAAATATGCAATGCGATGCTATAAAGAAAAAGCGAACGAACTTAGTACAGCTTGCACAAACAAAGCGCAGAAATTCATTTCAGTTAACACCTTGCGTCTCCTGCAGTATATTGAGAAATTCGATACATATATTTGGTGCGTCTCAGCAATGTGCATTTCACTAATATGAGAAAAACATGAGCGAAAGGCCAAAACTGAAACCGTATAGAAATATTTGTGAAACACTTTTTTTTTAACAAATCATATCACAATGCACACTAAAAACTTGAATGAATATTGACTTTTTACATTATTTTCTCATGCTTTTATTTCCACTTATATCTTTTGCACAAGCCTGACCGAGCGATGCCATTACACTATTGCTGAATTTCTGATCCTTCGACTTGTTGTGAAATATGATAACAGATGATCCTTGAATATTTACGCTAACATAATCAGTAAAACCCCAGCTCAATATAAAATATATAGTGCGATGCACAAAAAGAAAGAGCGAAGGAACTTAGCACAGCTCGCAGTAACGAAGCGGTGATCCTTGTATGCAAAGGAAATAAGGCATCTCTTGTTTCCGCAAGGAATAGCAAATGCTTCATTGCTTTAAGTTTCACCAGTTTTTTTAGATCGAATTGTCGAAGCAGAGAATCTCAGCCCAATTCACAGCTCGCAGTGCCTTCAGTATATTGGTAAATTTCTTGAAGCCGAACAGAAAAACTGAAGGAACTGAGCACAACCTGCAGAATATTGGAAATTTTATGTTTATTTGTAGACCGCACCTGAAAAGTATTGGAAATCATGATTTCACGACAAAAGTAATTTGTCAAATTTTTATAATTAAAGTATTTCATCAACAATTAATATTTTTACAGGTTTTTATTTATGAGCACATGATACATCTTGTCGCAACTATTTTCATACACTCACTTTTGGAAAAAAAGCAGTCTTTTGATCTGTAAGAAAAATTTAAGTGACATGATTGAAAAACAAAAAATCGTTGCGTTCTAGATCGAAACTTCAACATCATTATTTGCGAATTCACGCATTTTCAGAACGTTTAATACTGATTTTTTGAGGTTATGTTCGTCGTATTTTCTAGCACTTATTCCGGCCACACGAATTAATGGTTTTATTCGGATTATTTTATACGGAAAAATAAAAATGATAACCTCAACGAGTGGTGAGGTTTGGCATTTCTGGAATCCGAAACACAAATGATTTCATCAACGGGTGCGAGGTTATCTTTTTTAATTTCGCTAATGATTAATTCCGAGATATTAAAAAATATTATTACCACATTTCGCAATATTTATATATTACCGTTTTTTCGCACTATTTATATATTCAAACTATTTATGAATCACGATTTTTTACAATCTAAAAAACACGCGATTTACACGACTCGCACTTTACCCTGTCAAAAGTCAAAACTCAAAACTACCGTTACACTGGTTAAACATTCAAAATTTCCGTGGTATAGGTGCAGAGAAATGTAGTCACAGGGCCACGTTTTAAAACATCACTCGCGTGCACACTGGTTTACCGGTTTTTCGCACTATTCAAAAGTTTCCGTTTTTTCGCACTATTTATATATTACCATTTTTTCGTACTATTTATCCAAAAAACACGCGGTTTACACGTTCAAACATTCAAACTGTCCGCCGGATCGGTACAGAGGAAAGTCGACATAACCAAAAACATCGTAAGTAAAGAAAGTTTCCGCCGGATCGGTACAGAAGAAAGTCACTCGCGACCAATAGAAACTCGTCGCTTCCGTCACCGGAGACCAACTTTCATGAAAATGGGTCATGATGGGCATCAAAAGCCCTTTGATCGTGTCGTCTGCGCGCATATACAGACACACTGAATCTTTCAATGTGTTGGCGCTTTTGCATAACTTTGCATGTGCAAAGTTTTTTCTCAGCAATTACGGCATCAATCGTGCTGATTTAAAGCTCAATCGAGGGAGTCTAGCGTAATTAGTCTCCAGTTCAATTTTCAGATCATAATATTTCTTCTGGGCTCCACAATTAAAGAAAATGGATCCCCCCACCACCGAATTTGCTTTATTCAGAGATAATATACTCGGGTAAGTCTCGGGCCAGCAGACGACAGAGCTGTCAAATGTACTTGTCCCGAGACTCTACCGAGTCTCTTGATAGGTATAACTCTCCGGCTGAGCCATATTCTTGTCATTAATTATTGACACTTTTTCCGCCATATTTTTTTTATCGTCAAACTTATCAAAAAATGTTTCGAATAAAAGTTGTTGCAAATATTTTTCCCTACAAAACTAAAAAAAAAAATGTTCCTACGACCAATAGGAACCGAAATATCAAAATTTACGCCTATTTTCAAGATGGCCGCGATTCCACACCGAAATTTTGTTGGATCTTTGTGTATTTTACCGATTCCTGCTACCCTCTACCGACTGATAAAAAATTGGCTTTTAAGTCCATTTTGTAGATTCAAAATGCTAATTTGATTGGCCTATTGTTCGATTAAGCGAATCGAGACAAGTACATTTTCGAATGAAAAAAAAGACATGACAACTGCCGCGATCTCTATACAGCAAGGACCGCGTTCTAACCCGACTTTTGAAACTTGAAGTTGGTATTTTACATAAATTGCTATGTCCTGAGAAATATAATACGGGCAATTATTTTTTGATGTTTCCTCTCTTTAAAAAAAAAAAAATAATAATGCTGTAGCGATATGGAGTGCGGAGATATCATTTATGTGATAACGTTCGAGGTTTCTAGCAGCTTGTTGGTCGTAACCACCGAATCATGGTCCCTGAACTTGGCATTTTTACAAAAAAGTGACATTGTTTTCGACCTATGAAGTTGGTAGTGCTGTCAGTGTATTTTGACAACTATTTTGACAACTCCACATATATATATATATATATATATATATATATATATATATATATATATATATATATATATGAGTAGATCCATTGGTTTTCGAGCATTTTCTCGGGAGGGGTCTTTCGAATTTGCTGAAAATTGGGTACTTCGAAGTACCTCAAAAACTATCGCCAAATACCAAATTTCAACTGTCTAAGTGCCCAAGGTCATGAGAACGAGCCTTTTAAAAGTCTAAAAATCACCATATTTAGCCTATATTCAAAATGATGATTCACGAAAACCTCACGTTCAAATTGAATGATACAAGTCACATTTTGTTCAGTATGCCATCTAGTTTGTAGAAAAAAAATTTGAGTCACCTAAGCCAAAAGGCCTTTTATCCCGACTACGTTAAATAACTTGAAATTTTCAATAATATGATGATTTTAAAATTGTCGCCACAAATTCATTTTTAATCTCACTGACTTCTAACATGGCTCATTTCCTTCGTTCTTTTATACCCTTCAAGCGAATGCAGCTAAAAATTTCATTTGCGTAAAGGAACTCAGAGATATTTCATTTCAAAGTTAGTCATTTTTGAAATATTACGAAAAATCGCTGACTTTTACCTTACACTACGCATTTCTATCAACTTCAATCGTTACCAAAATTTAGGTGAGAGTAGTTTTTTATATCTAGAACGACTCCCCTTAAGGAATTTCTTGGCCCGAACTTCCATCACTCTCTACAGGCTGCTGAAGATCACAATAATTCTGATTACTTTTGAGTTAAAAAATTAATAATGCAGTGTTCATTACTTTTTTTTTTGGAGATTATTTTACGCACATTTCAATAGGGTCAAAACAAGAAAATAATTTTTATACGTGAATACAAGAATATAAATGTGAATGCTGGTAAATTTAAACGCCACTCATTGGGTTATTTCCTTTTATTTAATTCGACTCAGAATCACAAGAATATATAAAACTCCAAATGGAAATTGCCATTTACCTAAATTCATTCGGGAGCATCAAATGTATACTAGATTTAATTAATATTTTTACGATTATATCAATACACATGAAAAATCCAATGTTTACGCCACACACAGTCTACGCAATATCCACTTCGTTGACGCAGCCCAATTTAAAAAGACTGAGGTTATAATTGTATCAATTGAGGAATTGAGGTTATACTACCCTTTTGAATTGAGGTTATGAGAGGTGTTGACATGGCATATATATATTACAAAATTGTACTTTGCGATCGCAGCGCCCAAGGAGACTAGAGAGAAGGAGTGAACACACCGTACTTAAGAAGTGTTCCCAAAAATTGGTAGAAAATGAGAGGCGCTGCGATTGCAAAGTACAAGGTCAGTTTCCCGTCGCTGAGGATTATTATTACTATATGTATTAGTACTTTCGGTCACGAACGCTGCAGTGGCAAAACCAACAACTATAGCATCAACGTGTTTTGGGCACACTGGAACTACAAATTGGCCTATGCTGTGTTCACTCCTTCTCTCTAGTCTCCCTGGCAGCGCCTCTCATTTTCTACCGATTTTTGGGTACACTTCTTGTACGGTGTGTTCACTCTAGTCTCCCTGGCCTAGACACCGGTATCCAGGAGCAACATAAAGAGACACAGCTCACCAATAGGGACCGTGCGTGAGCTATAGAGAGCAGCACCACCGCCGATGTGCGCGCTCTCTCGTGTCTGAATGTGCAATTTGTGCGGTGTTATTTTGGCTTTGAATGATAGGAATAAAGACAAATTTTACGATTAATAATGTAAAAAATGAGCAATTAAGGTTCTCAGCTCGTGATTAACAATCGTGCTGGGAACTAAAATTATATAAAAATTTAAAAAAAATGTGGCTCAAGATATATCTCAAATGTCGTAGAAACACAAAGCACGGGCGACGAATCGGCCATATAATTCATTCCGTTTGTTTCTCGCTCTTTCATGCGAAATGGGCAGCGCTCTCGGGAAAAGAACAGTATTTCAAAAATGGTCAATCTTCTCGAAACCAAAATGGTGTATGAGAGCTGCCCTGCATTTACCAATATCTTTTTGATGAAGCAAAACAAACAAATCAATTTTGTGTCGTAAATCAATTTAAAAATCTTGTCGCCCGCGTATACGCGCTTGATTACTTAACACTTAGCTAATGTAGAAATTGCCCACTTCGTGGCGTTGTAAGCACCACGCACGGCCCCTATGGGGGTTGAGTAGATACACTCGAATAATTATTGTTTTTTTCACTGATAACTAGATGATGCGAATAATACATTACTTATTTTACGAAAATAATTCAATTTTAAATTATGAGAAAATAACGTTTCTGAACGAATCTAAACAATGAGATTCGTAAAAATTAAGAGCTTGTCTATCATAATTGGAAAAATTTATGTATTTTAATTGAAGTATTGAACAGATGTTTTTATTTTAAAAGAAATAAACATAAAATAACTTAAAGTAAAAATTTTGACTTAAATATGCTTTTTATAACGTGATAATAATGTTAAAAATTTCTTTACAGTTTTTAACGCAATATTAGCTTAAATTTAGTGTGACCGTATTGAAATGTGCGTAAAATAATCTTCAAAAACAAGTAATGAACACTGCATTATTAATTTTTTAACTCAAAAGTAATCAGAATTATTGTGATATTCAGCAGGCTGTAGAGAGTGATGGAAGTTCGGGCCAAGAAATTCCTTAAGGGGAGTCGTTCTAGATATAAAAAACTACTCTCACCTAAATTTTGGTAACGATTGAAGTTGATAGAAATGCGTAGTGTAAGGTAAAAGTCAGCGATTTTTCGTAATATTTCAAAAATGACTAACTTTGAAATGAAATATCTCTGAGTTCCTTTACGCAAATGAAATTTTTAGCTGCATTCGCTTGAAGGGTATAAAAGAACGAAACAAATGAGCCATGCTAGAAGTCAGTGAGATTAAAAATGAATTTGTGGCGACAATTTTAATATATATATATATATATATATATATATATATATATATATATATATATATATATATATATATATATATATATATATATATGAGCAGATCCATTGGTTTTCGAGCATTTTCTCGGGAGGGGTCTTTCGAATTTGCTGAAAATTGGGTACTTCGAAGTACCTCAAAAACTATCGCCAAATACCAAATTTCAACTGTCTAAGTGCCCAAGGTCATGAGAACGAGCCTTTTAAAAGTGTAAAAATCATCATATTTAGCCTATCTTCAAAATAATGATTTACGAAAACCTCACGTTCAAATTGAATGATACAAGCCACATTTTGTTCAGTATGCCATCTAGTTTGTAGAAAAAAAATTTGAGTCACCTAAGCCAAAAGGCCTTTTATCCCGATTACGTTAAATAACTTGAAATTTTCAATAATATGATGATTTTAAAATTGTCGCCACAAATTCATTTTTCATCTCACTGACTTCTAACAAGGCTCATTTTTTTCGTTCTTTTATACCCTTCAAGCGAATGCAGCTAAAAAATTCATTTGCATAAAGGAACTCAGAGATATTTTATTTCAAAGTTAGTCATTTTTGAAATATTACGAAAAATCGCTGACTTTTACCTTACACTACGCATTTCTATCAACTTCAATCGTTACCAAAATTTAGGTGAGAGTAGTTTTTTATATCCAGAACGACTTCCCTTAAGGAATTTCTTGGCCCGAACTTCCATCACTCTCTGCAGCCTGCTGAAGATCACAATAATTCTGATTACTTTTGAGTTAAAAAATTAATAATGCAGTGTTCATTACTTTTTCTTGAAGATTATTTTACGCACATTTCAATACGGTCACACTAAATTTAAGCTAATATTGCATTAGAAACTGTAAAGAAATGTTTAACATTATTATCACGTTATAAAAAGCATATTTAAGTCAAAATTTTTACTTTAAATTATTTTATGTGTATTTCTTTTAAAATAAAAACATGTTTTCAATACTTCAATTAAAATACATAAATTTTTCCAATTATGATAGACAAGCTCTTAATTTTTACGAATCTCATTGTTTAGATTCGTTCAGAAACGTTATTTTCTCATAATTTAAAATTGAATCATTTTCGTAAAATAAGTAATGTATTATTCGCATCATCTAGTTATCAGTGAAAGAAGCAATAATTATTCGAGTGTATCTACTCAACCCCCATAGGGGCCGTGCGTGGTGCTTACAACGCCACGAAGTGGGCAATTTCTACATTAGCTAAGTGTTAAGTAATCAAGCGCGTATACGCGGGCGACAAGATTTTTTAATTGATTTACGATACAAAATTGATTTGTTTGTTTTGCTTCATCAAAAAGATATTGGTAAATGCAGGGCAGCTCCCACACACCATTTTGGTTTCGAGAAAATTGACCATTTATGAAATACTGTTCTTTTCCCGAGAGCGCTGCCCATTTCGCATGAAAGAGCGAGAAACAAACGGAATGAATTATATGGCCGATTCATCGCCCGTGCTTTGTGTTTCTACGACATTTGAGATATATCTTGAGCCACATTTTTTTAAAATTTTTATATAATTTTAGCCCCCAGCACGATTGTTAATCACGAGCTGAAAACCTTAATTGCTCATTTTTAACATTATTAATCGTAAAATTTGTCTTTATTCCTATCATTCAAAGCCAAAATAACACCGCACAAATTGCACATTCAGACACGAGAGAGCGCGCACATCGGCGGTGGCGCTGCTCTCTATAGCTCACGCACGGTCCCTATTGGTGAGCTGTGTCTCTTTATGTTACTCCTGGATACCGGTGTCTAGGCCAGGGAGACTAGAGAGAAGGAGTGAACACACCGTACAAGAAGTGTACCCAAAAATCGGTAGAAAATGAGAGGCGCTGCGATCGCAAAGTACAATTTTGTAATATATATATGCCATGTCAACACCTCTCATAACCTCAATTCAAAAGTGTAGTATAACCTCAATTCCTCAATTGATACAATTATAACCTCAGTCTTTTTAAATTGGGCTGCGTCAACGAAGTGGATATTGCGTAGACTGTGTGTGGCGTAAACATTGGATTTTTCATGTGTATTGATATAATCGTAAAAATATTAATTAAATCTGGTATAAATATGACGCTCCCAAATGAATTTAGGTAAATGGCAATTTCCATTTGGAGTTTTATATATTCTTGTGTTTCTGAGTCGAATTAAATAACAGGAAATAACCCAATGAGTGGCGTTTAAATTTACCAGCATTCACATTTATATAATCAGATCAGCATAAAAGCGATGAGCTGCATTGAAAGTAAATTGCAACGAATTTTAGCTTCTTGTATTCACGTATAAAAATTACCTCAAGGGCTTGAAAAAAAATTCTGCGGATATAAAGAAAATGTTATTCTGCTTTTATGCTCGCTAAGCACTAAGAATGTACAACACAATTCCACAGAGAATAACACAAAAAACAATTACATATAAATGCGCAAATACGTGTACAAATGCACGCGTTGTATTTACACGTATGTACCGCACTAATTCACTGCAAATACTACACACAAACTTGGCGTGCATGGTTTTCAAATTACAGCTCGAGAAGACACAGTTGATTAAATATGCTATCCAAATCAATATTCAACCAGTTCTTCTATCAATAGTGAAAGAAGTCCGATCCGTGGATAGAACGGGAGAGTACCGATTAATGATTTGATCAACAAAATACATGACTAGGTTGTACAGATTAGGAATGAAAATGGATGAAAAGGACGAATGGATAATAAAATGAGATGAACTGTAAAGATGGATGAATGAAATGGGTGAACAGTAGATAGTTGAACAGTATATATGGATGAACGAATCGAATAATTGAATCGATGAAATGATGAATGGATGTGATGAATGGAGAGTTGGATTGTACAAATAAAAGAAATGGCAAAATAAGATAAATGGATCGATGAACGGGATGCATTTATGAATGGACTGGCCCACCGGCTAAATAGAATTGATTCATTGATTGATGATTGATTGAGTTCAGTGAATAAAATAATAGATCGAATCGTCAGACGGATAGAAAAAAATGAATGGATGGGATGACGGAAAAAGATGTACGCACGGAACTTGAACCGCTTATACGTCTTAATTCTGAACCCATCTATCCGTTCTACCGTATACTCATTTTTTGAACGTACGGACAGACGATTAGATAGGCTACATGAATAGATGGTTGGGATGAACGAAGAAATAAATAGGCGAGTAAATGAATTCATGGGTGGACTTTATGCCATAAGCAAACTGTAGAATTTTCAACACACTTTAAAACATGTAGAAATCGGCTACAACGAATCTATAGTTTGCTTATGGCGTTAAGCACAGAAGACACTCAATGTGTGTTTGAATAACACACTTGGTTTTTACAGTGATTTGAATTCGCTCAATATACAGATGGATGGAGCGTTCCTTCACTGAGCTGTAATTTGAAAACCATGCACGCCAAGTTTGTGTGTAGTATTTGCAGTGAATTAGTGCGGTACATACGTGTAAATACAACGCGTGCATTTGTACACGTATTTGCGCATTTATATGTAATTGTTTTTTGTGTTATTCTCTGTGGAATTGTGTTGTACATTCTTAGTGCTTAGCGAGCATAAAAGCAGAATAACATTTTCTTTATATCCGCAGAATTTTTTTTCAAGCCCTTGAGGTGACAAAAACCTCTAGCAAGTCAATCTTCAAGATGTACATGATTCCATTCCGAAACTCGTAATTCATTCACCATTCTTGGCTACGTTGAAATGATTTCATTTTTTTTTCAATCATCGGCAACAATTTACAACTAGATCTTTTTTCTATGTACTCATCACATATCAAGACAAAAACAAAATAAAACATGTAAATAGGTTTTTATTCGATAATGAATGCCAAAATTTTTCTAGTATGTTTGTTCATTGTTTTTGGGGTGAAGTACCCTTTTCAGTATTACGGAAGAGAAATGGATGTTGATATTTACTTATTTTTTTGGAAATTAAGTATAAATATTTTTTGTTTGGTTTTTTCGAGGTGTAAAAATTGTAATATTATAACAGAAAAAATATTGAATGGTTATTTTATAACTAAGGTCGCGTCTTTTAATACTTGGCGTTCTTTTTTTACTTTTTTAAAGTTTTTTGCGATTGATTTCACTTCTTTTTGAAAAACGGCCATACTCACCAACTGTCCTATAGAGGTAAAAAAAATTCTCATTCGGAAACAATGATTAATCAGATTTTTTTTGACATAAGTTGAGTAACTTCCTTCATATGACAAAAAACAATCGCAGAGCTAAACAGTAATTTCTTCCATCACTGACGCACAAACACTGCTAAATGAGTATTATACGAGGAAAACAAGTTTTAACAATGAAATGGAAAGAAAATGATAGTTATAAAGAAAATCAATTTTTTTGCAAAGTAATATCCGGATGTAAGGTGGTCATTTGACAACTAAGGTTACAATTTTTTAATATTTGGCGTACATTTTTAATACCTTTCCAAAGTATTGCATACAACAATTTTTCAAATTCTAAGCGTAAAATGTTTTTCTCCACAGTGTCAACCCCCTTCGATATTACTCTTAAATTTTTATCAAAAACTACTTCCATTTTCATCAAAAACTTTGATGATGGGGAAATCGTTCGTTGTATTTTTTATAATTGAACTGTGGATTTTTTTTACTATTAATCATGCACTAATCTCTGAAAAATCATACAAACCGAATGGATAAGTGGGTCAAATTTTTCGTTTTGACAGATGCTTTCATTGAAAAATATGTCAACAATTGTTTAAAGATTACGTAAATCAATTTTTAAATTATAAGCAAAAAATGTTTTTTTCCCGCAGCGATAGTCCCTTTTAATTTTGCTGTTAAATTTTCATAGGAAACTATTATTCATTCAATGCATTTCAAGTCTAGTATAATCGTGGGGAAATATTAGTCTAATCAACCACAAAAATGTTTATTAAAATTAACAATTCGAAAAATAGAACTAGCTATTTTCTCATGTTTGTACTTCGCTTAAAATTTATTAATTGAATTATGCTTCCGTACAAACATTGAAGAAACAAATTAATTAGTATAAGCGCTATGAAAAAAGGTTATTTTATCTTAGGATAAAAAAAGATAGGTGATGTAAACTTCGAATAATTTTTCACATAGTTTTAAACAAAGTACATTTCAGAACAAAAATGTTAACCTCCTAGACGATTCGCTTTGTTCGAGTTTTCAAGGAGCTATAGATAATAGATTGTAAAAAAAATCGATATTTTAATTATAATAATAATATACAACGAATGATTTCCCTACGATCACACTTAAAATATGCTTAAAATTTCTCAAAAAAATAATAGTTTTTTTTATAAAAAAAATAACAGAAACCAAAATACTAAACTAACTAAAATAACAGAAATAACAATAATGAGAAAGAGAGCGAGCGCGCTACGAGCGAGAGAGAGGGGACGAAGATTCGCGCGCTGTCTCTCTCACTCAGCGGCGCGCGATAAAAGGGGGTATAAGCCTCGTTCAGCGGGACTGGGTGACGGAAAGCAGAGAAATGTAGAAGATTCTTATCAAAAGGACATGTGTCTCACCTATTCAAGTGTGGCTTACGTCCGTTTGTCTCTAGGAAGACAGATTATCCCGAAACATTCGATTTTAATTCATTAAATTATCATATCTCAAGATTGGCTAAACGGATCTACTTACAACAAACACCAATAGAAAGAGAAAAATCGAAAAAAATTCGTCACAAATATTCAGATTTTTTACTCAAACGGTTCGTCCGTGAGAGCGATTCAAAAACGCTATGACGTCATAAAACCGGCATATTCGTGTATATAAAAGTGCGGCAGGGCTCGCACTGACTTTTTCTTTTAATACTTGACGTTGAGCCGCTACCGCGACTCTTGATTTGAATAAAAAAATGATAATTCAGGGTACAGAAAGGGAGGACAAAACAATAAGGATGTGTCAAAAACTAAAAGCGACAGCTGATGGAAAATCTGAAGACAGGACACATTTTTTTCGGAATCACTATACTTGCACTGAAACTTCACTCATATTCAAATTAATATAACTTAAACAGAGTTAATAATAAAATTTAAATTCAAGACGAAAATTTAAAAAATTATGTTTCCCTCACATTTTATCGCATATTACTACAAAATACGCGCGCTGACGGTCTCGCAGGGGAGCAGCCATCTCAAGTATCTACGAAGATGATTGACTGGCATTCAGCGAGATTACACAGCGGTGACAAAACGTGTCCAAAATTATACTGATCGACTTATAAATGTCATCCTTATATTTGTAGAAAAATTTATACAAAAACTTCATTTTTTTTTTTAGTAAAAAATAAAGAATAACACAGTGTTAGAGCGCGCGATACAGAAAACATACGATATTTTCATTCATTATTTATTGAAAACAAATGAGAAAGAGATAAAACGCGCTCGGCTTTGCGCTCTATTTTTTTTTTTTACTCTTACTCATTGTCAATGACACGCGATATCATATATTATATATTAATATTTTAATTATTACATGTGGTTATATTATTACATGTGGTTTATTTCTCATGTGTATACATATCAAGAGACGCGGTAGCGAGAAGTACAGGAAGAAATGCTACGCGTATTATTTAATTCATGTAATTTAAACCAATTTTAAACAACTGAAAAAAGTGAAAAACGACCATGTTCAAAAATGTATACAAGGTCCGAAAAAAATCGTAAAAGTATTTAAATAATCCAGAATGAAGCTGTATATGCCCTCTTCAAAATCTCGTTTGCAAAATTGGAATATCTACTTTTTTGGCAGAGCAATCGAACTTTTAGTGCGGCTCCAAATTTTACGATTTCGGCCGGCATATATATATATCATATATACATATAGAGCGCGCGAAACAGCGGGAAAGAGAAAGCACGCTATACAAGCGAAAGAGAGGGGACGAGGTTTAGCGCGCTGTCTCTCTCACTCAGCGGCGCGCAAGGAGAGAGGGTAGCCTCGTTCAGTGGGCAGCGTGACGGACAGTAGAGAAATGTAGATTATAGTTAAAAGGGCGTATGTCCCGCCCATTCGAGCGCGACTTATACCTGTCTGATCCTAAGAATCCTAAGAAAAGCACAGTATCCCGAAATGTTCGATTTTATGTCGCTAAATCATCATATCCCAAGATTGGCTGGACGGATTTACTTGCAACAAAGAGCAATAGAAAGAGAAAAATCGAAAAAAAATCGTCACCAATATTCAGATGTTTTGATCAAACGGTTCGTACGTCAGAACGGTTTGAAAACGCCGTGACGTCATAAAACCGGAATATTCGCGTATATAAGAGTGCGGTAGGCCTCGCGCTGGCTTTTTCTTTTAATACTTGGCGTCGAGCCGCTACCGCGTCTCTTGATTTTCTTGCTTTGACCCTATTGAAATGTGCGTAAAATAATCTCCAAAAAAAAAAGTAATAAACACTCCATCAAGAGACTCGGTAGAGTCTCGGGACAAGTACATTGACAGTTCTGTCGTCTGCTGGCCCGAGGCTCGCCGAGACTATATTATCTCTGAATAAAACGATTCGCGGTGGTGGGGGTAAAATTGGCATGTCATTTTGTTCATTTACGAAGCACAGGAGTCATTTGATGGCTTGAAAATTTAACTGGAGACTAATTAAGAAATTCTCTTTCGATTGAGCCCAAAATCAGCATGATCGGTGGCGTAGTTGCTGAGAAAAAACTTTGCACAGGCTCAAGATTATGTAAAAAATACTAACACATCGAAGGATTCGACGTGTCTGTATATGACACAATCAAAGGCGTTTTGATGCCCATCAAAACCCATTTACATGAAAGCCGGTCTCTGGCGACGAGAGCAACGAGCTGCGATTGGTCACAACTACTTTTCTCTCTCTTTTCTCGGTACCGACACAGCGGAAAGTTCTCTCTCTTTTCTCGGTACCGACACAGCAGAAAGTTTGAATGGAGTTTCGACACAACGAAGTGCGGGACGTGCGAGCAATGAATAAAACGATTCACGGTGGTGAGGTAAAAACTGAAATTCATTTTCTTTAATTACGAAGCTCAGGAGGCATATGGTGATTTGAAAATTGAACGGGAGATTTATTACGAAAAAATATTTCGATTGAGCCTTAAATCAGCACGATTGATGCCGTATTTCCTGAGAAAAAACTTTGCACAGGCTCAAGCTTATGCTACATCGAAGTATTGGCTTGTCTGTATACGACACAATGAAAGGCCTCTTGACGCCTTCCGAGCTTGTGATTGGCCATTCCGTTTCATCTTTCTCTACCTATACCACGCAAAGTCTGAACGGAGTTTTCGAGGTGAGAATAAGTGCTTATACGCGAGACGTGTTTGTGGATAAATTCGGGAAAAAAAAATATTTCGCGATCTGTGAATAAATAAATAGTTCGAAGTACCCATACCGCGGAAAGTCTGAACGGAATTTTCGAAGTGAGCAGTGCTTACGCGGGTCCTGTTGTGGATAAATTCGGGAAAAATATTATTTCGCGATCTATGAATAAATTTATTCACAGATCGCGAAATAATTTTGGATCGTACGCGTACGATCCAAAAATGATTTCTTTAATATAAATTCAATGACAGCAATTTAGAGTTTCATCAAATTCACGTATTTTTTATTTTTTTCCCCCTTTCGATCGCGACTAATTAGAATCTCGTGGCTTAAACAGTATTAAAAATATGAATGTTTTTTCACGAACATTTGTGAGGTTATAAATATCGTGGTTAGGTTCGATCGACTCTTGGTTACAGTAATAATAAGAAAGTGATGGTGTGAAAATAGTGAAGTGCTTTTAATCAACTTTCGAACAGTGCTGAAATGAATATGCATTTTTTTATTATTGTTAACCCTGCACTTTTTATTTTCCACACTTAACTCTACGACGCAATTTCTCTTTCGCGATTAAATGTTCCTCGTATAAGATTTCTTGAGAAATCATTCTTTTCGATTCTTTGATAACTATGAAATGGTATACGTTGAACTGTTAATCGTGATTGGTGTGAATCGATGTAAATTTGGAAAAGAAACTCTATAAAACTAATAATGAGTGTCAAAAAAATGTATGTGGCAAAGTTTGTTATTATCATGTCGAGTTTTGAGCAGTGTTTAATAAATATTTTTTTTAACTCTACACCGTTGACAATTTATTTTATTGGTCCCTTTCCTCTTTATTATAAAATGTTCCTCGCTTGCCATAATAAGATTTGTACATCATGAAATGTTTCTTGCATGATAATTGTTGATCCATTTCAAAAGATTTTTGACGTCGTTTTTCTATCCAAAATATGGTGTAGAATCATCTTGCGTTTGATGAATTAATAGTCAAATACACTGTCAACCTGCATGTGGATATATATGGATGCCTCTGGATGATAACCGTAGTAAGTAATGATATATCTTTATGTCAAAATGGCTCGTATAATATATCTTTATGTCAAAAGGCTATGGCGGTATATACTCCATATCCTATCAAAATTTGTATCTTTGGATTGCAATGAATGCCTATAGACTCTGAAAATTCTGTGAAGCGACAAATGTACCAAGTATTTCCACTTTTTGGCTCCGATTGTAGCATTATGAATTGAACATTTTGTTATGAAAGTTCTTTGGTTGCTCATTTGTCAATGGGATCAAAAATATTGTCTTCAGAACACCATGAATATATGCAAAATTTCAGAATTTTGTTTGGCTCAATATGCTCTACATTTTTTCACATCCCTGCTTTAGTTGTAGCATAATGAATTTTAAAAAACTGTTTCAGAAAGTCTTCCGATGTGTTTTTTCTGACATTATCAAAATTTATATCTTTGGATTGCAACGAATGCCTACAAACTTCGGAAATTGTGTGAAGCGACAAATGTACCAAATACTTCTACTTTTTGCCTCCGATTTTAGCATTATGAATTGAACTTTTGTTATGAAAATTCTTCGGTTGCTCATTTGTCGATGGAATCAAAATTATTGTCTTCGGAATGCCATGAATATATGCAAAATTTCAGAATTTTGTATAGCTCAATATGTGCTCTATTTTTTCACTTCACCACTTTAGTTGTAACATTATGAATTTTGAAAAATTGTTTCAGGAAGTCTTTCGATGTGCTTTTACTGATATGATCAAAATTTGTATAATTGAATTGCAATGGATACCTACAGCCTTTGAAAATTCTGTGAAGCGACAAATGTGCCAAGTATTTTCCCTTTTGCTCATTTGTCGATGGGTTAAGAATTGCTGGCTTCAGAATGCCACGCATACATGCAAAATTTCAGAATTTTGTTGGGCCCAATGTACGCTACATTTTTTAAATTCCCTAATTTAGTTGTAGCATTATGAATTTTGAAAAATTGTTTCAGGAAATCTTCTGATGTTTTTTTACTGATATTATCAAAATTTGTATCATTGGATTGCAACGGATACCTACAGACGTTGGAAATTCTGTAAAGCAACAAATGTACCAATATTTCCACTTTTTGGCCCCGATTGTGGCATTAAGAATTTAAAATTTTGTTATGAAAATTCTGTGGTTGCTCATTTGTCAATGGGATCAAAATTATTGTCTTCGGATCGCCATGAATATATGCAAAATTTCAGAATTTCATTCGGCTCAATTGAGCTATATTTTTTCACTTCCCTACTTTAGTTGTAGCATAATAAATTTTGAAAAATTATTTTACGAAGTCTTCTGATGTGTTTTTACTGATATTATCAAAATTTGTATCATTGAATTGCAACAGATACGTACAGACTTTGAAATATCTGTGAAGTAACAAATGTGCCCAATATTTCCACTTTTTTGCTGAAATACTGGCATTATTAGGACTGGAAAATTTTATTATGAAAATTCTTCGTTTGCTCATTTTTGGATGGGATTAAAATTTGGCTTCGAAAAGTAATGGCTACATGCAAAGTTCATAAACTTTATTGAGCCCAATGTGTGGTATGCTTGAGTTGTGGCATGATTAATTCAAAAAATTGTCAGAAAGTCTTTGGTTCCTTTTTTCTGGAAGTATAAAAATATGTTTCATTGGAACGCACCGTATACTTACAAACTTTGTAAATTTCCTGGAGCAACATGTGTGCTCAGTATTTCTACTTTTTGGCTGCTATTGTGGCATAACGAATTGAAAAATATTTTCGAAAAGATTTGCTCTACGGATGCTCTGGTTGTGATGGTACGAAAATTTGCACGAAGATAATGCAACTGGTACAACTCAACTCGATCCATTTTCTTGGGCACAGTACTGATCTAAGTTTGCCTACTTTGTTGAATTTATTGTTTTAAAATATCCACAACATACTTTCTGAACTTTTCAAAATTCAAAGATAATATTAAAATATCTGTAAGTTCTAGTTTTAAGGCTTTCACGGCCATTATTGTTATAAATATCAAAATTTGCATCAAAATTTGTATCATGGGAATGTAGCCGATACCTACAAACTTTTAACATTTTGTGAAGCGCCAAGTATTTCCACTTTTTGTCTCTGATTGTGGCATTATGAATTGAAAAATTTATTACAAAAAGTCTTCGGCTGCTCATTTTTGGATGGGATTAAAATTTCTGTCCTCGGAACGCAATAGATACATCCAAATTTTCTGAACTTTGTTGGGCTTAAAGTGCACTATGTTTTTTCACTTTTCCACTTTAGTTATAGCATAATAAATTTAAAAAGTTGTTTCAGAAAGTCTTCGGGTGCTCTTCTTCTGATAGTATCAAAATTTGTATCATTGGAATGTAGCCGATATCTACAAATTTTGACCTTTTTGTGAAGAGGAGACATGTCTTGTGTGCTAAGTATTTCCACTTTTTAGCTCTGACTATAGCATAATAAATTGAAAAAGTTTTATTCTAAACGCTTTCCTCTACAGTCGCTTTGGTTTGTTCAATATATTGTTTTGGAGTTCCCATAACATACTATTTGAACTTTTCTATATTCAATGAGAATATTAAAATAGTTGTAACTTTTTATTTCCATGGTAGTAACTTCTTCAATGGTATTGAAAAATAATCATGATTCCACCTTGTTAATAAAAATAAGAATGAAAAAATGCGTGAACTTTTTTCACAATAGATTCGATGTTTTCTCTAAACATACATGAAACGGGTTTTTTATTTCATCATTAATCAAAAATGAAAAATTTCGAAAAAAATCGCCCCATTTTTATCAACAAGCTGAAATAAGCGTAATGTTTTTTACCACAAATCTACAAATATAACAAGGAGATACTGCTATTTAATATGTTTCTTTGATAAACACAAATTCAAATAGCTACAAATTCTATGGAAAAGGTCTGACTCTTCTAATCTTGCTCTCAAAAGCTTTGTAAATTTTTGTATCACACTCCCAGTTCCCGACTTATTTTAGCCTGATTCCAGAAAGGTAAATCGAAATGTCAAAAAAATTTGACTGGCTCGAGAATAAAAAAAATGCCAAATTGAAAATTCCAAAACACGTGCCCCTTTATTTCATGGGGGAAAAACCTGACTCGAAGTAGAAGGGGTCAGGGTTTGGAAATGAAAAAGCGATAATTTCCCAATATAACCTTTTTCTAATCTATATAAAGCGAGATGTTTGAAAAGAAAGAGAAAAAACGAATCATATCACGCATAAAAATCCCCCTCGCGGAAGAAACCTGGACAAGTACATTTGTTGACCGCCGTTCCCATATTTTTCCACGAATATACATACACTGCAAAAACCTGTTCTCGCAAAAATCCCTGAGAAAATCAAACCCTATCAAAAAGTAAGAAAAGTGACCACTCTCAAAAAATGTATCAAATAAATTCAAATCACACAAAACAAAATGAGTTAATCCTCGCGAAAAGCTAAGGTTGGGTTTCGCAAAAAGTTATAAAATAAATTGAGCTATACCAAAATATATGTGCCCAGTACGGGAGGCTCTATCGTGTGAAAAAATCTTCAAATAATGTTGAATGTTGATAGAGAAAAGAATCAAGTTCGAAAATGCAGTTGTTTTACCAACCAGAATGAAAATAAAAACTCTGTATCAATAAGGGTCCGAAGCAAAAAAAGATTGCAAACGAAAAAAAATTAGATGAAAAAGAATTTCGGCCGAAGTACTTGGCGAGGTTGTCACCATGACCGATACATTATGTAAATTAAGTGAAAAAACATTTGTCAAGTACTTCGGCCGAATTTTTTTTCAATCTAATTTTTTTCTATGTTTCATAAAATAATTTGTAAGTCAAGGATGATGCATCATATTCTTCCGTCATTTCATCTTTGAAAGAATAATAATTCTGAGGCTCCTGATAGTGAAGTTAAATATAATTATCTATTTATAGCTTAGATCGAAATTGCTAATATCCTCGCTGCCTTTTCGCCCCTGAATGCCTTATTCTAATACACAACTTGAAAGCTAATGATAAAGTATTTAATTTTCTGAATTTTCGCCTTGGGGAAAAATTGGTATTTGAGGTCTCTTCTAGAACACCTTCCTGCCAAGCTATAATCAAATAATAACCTATCAACGAATTACTAACATCTCGAGAAAATACTTCGAGTCTATAGTTAACTCTTTTGAAAACATAACTTTTTTTCTTATCACTGGAACGAAACGCTCCTATATTTAAACAACCTCAATAACAAGGAATTTATGGTAGAAAATCTGTCTCATTCTTTTATGTCGAATTAGTAGTATGAGCAATACTGATTCCTGACATTGAAATAAGTCGATGGTGTAATGATGTAAACACGTTGTAAGTTTTTTTGTTATATACAGGCTCTATTGGAGTTTATATAAAGCGAAATATATGAAAATATTATAGAAAAAAGAAGTGATATCAAATAGCAAAAATCCCCTCCCGGGGAAAAAAACTTGGACAAGTACATTGGTGGTCCCTCGTTTCCCTATGATATCACAAAAAGTCCAAAACCCCACTTAAATTTTTTTTTTTTAATGTTTACTAATTTTATTCATATTCCGGAGGGAAACCAACCATATAGATCACGAAATAACCGGCCAAAAAACCAGACTTCACAATAATTGTCACTTTGAATTTATTTCCACAGAACAAAACAAGAATCAAAACATTAAAAAATCAGAATTATCAAGATGAGAAAAACACCACTTATAATTGGTGTGTAAGAAGTATCAATAGTCTAGAAAAAAATGAAGAAAGATCGACATCTAAGTTACGTGCAGCAGTAAAATTTATGATATCAGTACTAGGACAAGTATTTCTTTGATGACTGAGAAGATATCAATATGGACGTACCGGCAACGTAGGGCATGCAGTTGGTGCATTGCTTCTGGGATCTCCTAAGTCGAATAGCTACTTTTGTTTTGGCTATGGCGTGACCAATGTTGCCAAATAGTATTTACTTACATGACCTAATGAAACAACATTGCCTGCGCCGTGGCTAAAATAACGAAAAACAAGCAGGAAAAGGAAGTTTCGTATAAGATCCCGTGCTTTTGTAATGTTAAAAAAAAAACATTAATTTATGTCTGTACATGATAGCACAGTTTTGTTTGATTGGTAATAATTTGATGAACGTTCACCACCGTACGTTGAGCGTATACGCACAGAGTACTTGTCCGGCCCATAACTTTTTATTAAAATTGCTCATTTCAGTAAAAATCAGTGGTCTCTCTCAAAAGTCAAGGGTCATAAATACGCACTTTTTCATTATTGGTAATATCTTATTTAATTTTTATTTTTTATGATTAATCCCGCATAATGGTTTAAACTCTCTTTTTCAAAACATAAAGGGCTATTTTGATAGTTGGCGCCCAAGAACATCAAAATGAAACGAACGGAGGGGGATTATTTTGTGTGAAATTTGCGTGATCTTAAAACTTTAGATACAAATTTGACGGTGCATTCAGAGCCCACATTGATCTTTTGACCATTAACCAGTGGTTACTTAGATCTTCTACTAATAAATAGTAGTTTTCCAAAATATAATAACTTTCGTTGCTGGCAATAATAGTTTTCGAAAGTATGATACGCTACATTGCTGGCAATAGTTTACTGACAATGAGTCGTATCTTCAGAAATTTCATAATTGACTGCACCTTATGTTAATGTAATTTTATGATGACTACGAACACCATTTTATTCCGATTGAATAGACGTCGAATGTTGTTTATGATACAAGGCCATTCTGAAATTCGCAGAAGAATTGATTTTCTTGTAAATTTCTGACGGCGAAAAGCAACGCATGCAACGAAAAGCACCTCCAATTTTATTTTCACTTGAATGAGCAATTTTAATAAAAAGTTATGGGCCGGACAAGTACTCTGTGCGTATACGCTCAACGTACGGTGGTGAACGTTCATCAAATTATTACCAATCAAACAAAACTGTGCTATCATGTACAGACATAAATTAATGTTTTTTTTTTAACATTACAAAAGCACGGGATCTTATACGAAACTTCCTGTTCCTGCTTGTTTTTCGTTATTTTAGCCACGGCGCAGGCAATGTTGTTTCATTAGGTCATGTAAGTAAATACTATTTGGCAACATTGGTCACGCCATAGCCAAAACAAAAGTAGCTATTCGACTTAGGAGATCCCAGAAGCAATGCACCAACTGCATGCCCTACGTTGCCGGTACGTCCATATTGATATCTTCTCAGTCATCAAAGAAATACTTGTCCTAGTACTGATATCATAAATTTTACTGCTGCACGTAACTTAGATGTCGATCTTTCTTCATTTTTTTCTAGACTATTGATACTTCTTACACACCAATTATAAGTGGTGTTTTTCTCATCTTGATAATTCTGATTTTTTAATGTTTTGATTCTTGTTTTGTTCTGTGGAAATAAATTCAAAGTGACAATTATTGTGAAGTCTGGTTTTTTGGCCGGTTATTTCGTGATCTATATGGTTGGTTTCCCTTCGGAATATGAATAAAATTAGTAAACATTAAAAAAAAAAAAAATTAAGTGGGGTTTTGGACTTTTTGTGATATCATAGGGAAACGAGGGACCACCAATGTACTTGTCCAAGTTTTTTTCCCCGGGAGGGGATTTTTGCTATTTTATTAATTATTGAATCAAAAGTAATCAGAATTATTGTGATCTTCAGCAGGCTGTAGAGAGTGATGGAAGTTCAGGCCAAGAAATTCCTTAAGGAGAGTCATTCTAGATATAAAAAACTACTCTCACCTAAATTTTGGTAACGATTGAAGTTGATAGAAATGCGTAGGGTAAGGTAAAAGTCAGCGATTTTTCGTAATATTTCAAAAATGACTAACTTTGAAATGGAATATCTCTGAGTTCCTTTACGCAAATGAAATTTTTAGCCGCATTCGCTTGAAGGGTATAAAAGAACGAAAAAAATGAGCCATGCTAGAAGTCAGTGAGATTAAAAATGAATTTGTGGCGACAATTTTAATATCATCATATTATTGAAAATTTCAAGTTATTTAACGTAGTCGGGATAAAAGGCCTTTCGGCTTAGGTGACTCAAATTTTTTTTCTACAAACTAAATGGCATACTTAACAAAATGTGACTTGTATCATTCAATTTGAACGTGAGGTTTTCGTGAATCATCATTTTGAAGATAGGCTAAATATGGTGATTTTTAGACTTTTAAAAGGCTGGTTCTCATGACCTTGGGCACTTAGACAGTTGAAATTTGGTATTTGGCGATAGTTTTTGAGGTACTTCGAAGTACCCAATTTTTAGCAAATTCGAAAGACCCCTCCCGAGAAAATGCTCGAAAACCAATGGATCTACTCATATATATATATATATATATATATATATATATATATATATATATATTGTGACGAAAACACTTACGCGTAGTACCGGCACTTCATTATAAATACTTTTTATCCCGATTTTCATCCAATATCCGACAAAAATGTGAAAACGACGCGACAACGTCTCGCGTGCGTTTGTTGACTGTTGTTGACGGCGGCCATCTTGAACACTATGCGAACGGCGAAGCTACACTTACGAAAACGTCGGGCCGCCGCCTACCGTGAAAAACCGGAACTAAAAAATGCGTACGTGACTTTTTGCACGTTTCAATAATTAATGATTAAAAAGACATTACTGCAATTAAAATAATGCGTAAAATATGCAGAAAAATCCGACAAATCGAAGTGAATAACTCGCGCGGTGAATTTATGCGAAAATAACCGGTAATTTAAGAGTAAAAAGAACGAATGTTTGTGCGCATGCGCGTGGGACAAACGACAAGGGAACGCACAAATGAGAGAGTGTGTTTGCCAATATTTCAAAATTTATTAAAAACTCTTTAATTACTGAAAAATCTTTGCGAAATGTTTAAACAAATTTAGGAAATGATCAAATGTAATAAATTTATTATAAAAATTGGTAAATTACGAAAATTGTTAATTCTTGCGCAGGCGATGCGTAAAGTGGGGGGAACATCGAACAAATTGAAGTATGAGAATGCGAGAGTGGGGGAAGCGAGGAACGAATCATAAAAAGATTGTAAATAAGCGTGCGCAGAACGGGTTCGAGACTACCCGGCGAGCGAATCGGAACTCGAGCGCGAAAACAAAGGATCTGCTGGGTATAAAAAGCCGTGCACAGCAGCAGTGGACAGGCATTCCGCTCATTCTGAAAACAGAGCTCGGAGAGACAATACGCTCTCAGCGGCAGAGATCCTTCCTAGTTCCAGCAGCATAATAACCTATCTTTCTTATCATATTTGATGCTTGGAGTATCGGAGCGGTTCGGCGACGTTCAACTCCCATAGTCCAAGGTCAATTCCTATTCCTTTCATTTTTTCCTATAATTCCTTGATGCTTGGAGTATCGGAGCGGTTCGGCGACGTTCAACTCCCGTAGTCCAAGGTCATTCTTTAAATTTTTTACATTTTTCCTTTTTCCTGTGGGTGCTCGGGGTATCGGAGGTGTTCGGCGACGTTCACATCCCATAGCTCGGGGTCTGCATCCTTACCTGTGGTGTGTGGGGTATCGGCGTCGTTCGGTGACGTTCGGGGCCCGTAGCTTGCATACTACGTTTCCTCTAAATAATTTTATCTCTTGAATTTATGCCTGCTGGAAGTGGGAAGCCTGCTTGCTCTCTTTTAATTAAAATTTGCTAATTAAATTTATGTTTTGAATTATTTTATTCAAAATTCTTTTCGATAAAATATAAGCAGTCTGCATCACTTATTATGCTCAGCAATCCTCGTCTATCCTAAAAATCATCAATAATCCTGAATTCGATAATCCAAAAGGCCGCGGTAAGATTATCTATTATATAGAATCAATTGAAAACATAAAATTATCATTATTATTATATCGAGTCAATCCACTTTTGGATTATTAAAATTTTGAATTATTTTTATTATTCACTATAAAATAAGAGTGAATTTCGCGGCAACGTAAAGCCCTATTAATTGTTATTTCATATTAAATAATTCAATTATTGTTTGAATTATTTTTATTATTATTCTGTCGACAAAGCTTCATCGAGTATTTCAATTATTATTGTTCATTAGCCTCGAAGACATCGTTTTTTATTATTTTACCATTCTTATTGTTATTTTTCTAATTTAAATGATAATTCAGACGCGAAAAGGGAAAATAAATAAATATCATCGTTTGAATAGTTACCGACAGAGAAATAGAATTGATACCGTTTTTTTTTGTTCTGATCCGGATTAATAAATGAATTCATGCAAATAAATAACCCGAACGCGAAATAAAACAAATATTCATTTATTGTAACAAAAATCGGAAAATTTACATTGTTTAATTGAATAAATTAATTTTGTTATTATTTTGAACACAAAATCCGCGTTTCTCACGTTTCTTTCATACCTGCTCCAAAATTATTTAAAATTATTTAGGAAGCTCGGACCTGCGCGTAGCGACGTTTAGCGTATGGCAAAAGCGTTCCGTTACAATATATATATATATATATATATGGAGCATTTCATGCCAAACGTACAGCCAATTGACTTTTGCATTTCTTTATATATTTTGTTTATTGATTCCTCTTTAAGGAAGTTCACGCGGATCTAATGTTAATCGAAAATTCCAACTTTGAGGGTTGAAATTTGGAAATATTAAAGAAAAATATACCGTACATCTATCACCGGAGTTATTTTTGGATCCACCGTCTAGTTGTCGAGAAAACAATTTATAAAAATCACGTAGGCATAGGCTTTATACATATAAGAGCCCTAACCTCTTATGAGAGGTTAGGGCTCCAAAAATAATTCCGGTGATAGATGTACGGTATATTTTTCTAAAATATTTCAAAATTTCAAACCTCGAAGTTGGAATTTCCGATTAACATTAGATTTGCGTGAACTTCCTTAATGGTCATTGACAGCAACTTGATGTTGGAAAAAAATGCATCTGAACAAGTTCATCGAAGACAAACTTTCGTAAAATTTCTCGACCTTTTTCTTCAGATACATGTATAACTCCTTGAAAAATCGAGCAAATGAAATGCATGAGAGGATCAGAATTTTCGTTTTCAAACGTAATTCAACCTAAACAAACGTAATTTCGTTCAAAAATATGCATCAAATTAAAAACAGATTACTTCCACCAGTTTTTTTCAATTTTGAGTCTGTATTGTTGTCTAGAATTCTGTTTTTCAAGATGAGTTTTAGGAGAGGATAAATCTTAAACTGTTCGAGTTTTCGTTCTGATATCTTATACACATATTTAGTGATTCTTTAAGGAAACGTACAAATTAAAAAAAAAAAAAATATTAAGAATTTCACAGAGGTTTTTTCAAAAATACGATTTTTAAATTGGTGACCACAATATTTCGATAACCAGTTGGCCGGCTGAGTTGAAATTTGGCACACATTGTCAGTAGATAATTTTTTAGCAATACATTTTTTTCAAACATCAAATAAGTTGTTGTCAATAACCATTAAAAAAGAGTCATAAAAAAATGCAAAAGTCAATTGGCTGTGCATTTGGCATGAAATGCCCCATATGTATACATGCAAAATTTACTGCCCATATTCGTAGCTGATACTCGCAGTTGGTTCGGTCGGAATAGTCAAATTACACTGACAGTACTACCAATTTTATATGTCAAAAATGTGACTCGTAAAAACGACAAGTTTAGGTATTGCGAAAATGCGGTGACCCCGGCCAATAAGCTACTAAAAGCCGGGACCGTAAAAAAAGAGAAAAACAAATAAAAAATAACCGTTAGCATGATGTTCGTCAAGACGGAACATCATCTAATATTTGAGATCTCCACACTGCACATAGGTATGGCGTTGATTTAAAAAAAAGAGTAAAAAAAAATTAAAAATAACTGCCAGCGTGATGTTCGTCAAAACGGAACTTCATCTAATAATTGAGATCTCCATAATGCACATAAGCACAGCATTGATTAAAAAAAAGAGTAAAAAAAATAAAAAAAATAACTGTTAGCATGATGTTCGTCAAGACGGAACAATTTATGTGAAAAACTTATTTGAAATTTTAAATGTAGGGTTAGATCAGGCTCTGGTAGAGGGATTCAGGGTATAGAGATTCGCGGTAGCGGTCATTGTGTCTTTGTTTTTTTCGAATTCTTTCGAAAATATACTTGTCTTGATTCTTTACTGCGAATCTAAATTTTTATTTCTTTCACCGTTAGGCAAATACATCTCTACACAAAATGGACCAAAGAGAATTAGGAATGTTACAGCCATCATCACGAAATGCGCTGTCGATAATTGTCTATCCAATAGTCGGTTAACTATCTCATCAACACGCTGACATTTCAAAAGGATGAGTTCATATGCCAGGAGTTGTAATAACCAATCGCGACGTTGGTATACTGGCAATGATACGGGAACTATGAAGTGTATGAGAATGAAACCACCATAAGCTGTGGAGGAATTTCGTCTATGTATTTGCAGAGTACTCGGAACTAGACTGATTCGCCTACATGCTGTGTTTATATACACATACACACACGCGCGCGCGCGTGTATGTGTATTTAGGGTTGCGATAATACAGAGATAGGATTTTGAATCCTGCAAAGGGACGTTACAAAGGCGACCTTCCATATTGTATAAATAACGTACGACAGAGCTGTACTACGTTTAACATACATTGAGTTTCGTCTAATGTCTCATGATGTATGAATTTAATTAAGTAATTATACAGAGCCGTTGCGTGCATTAATCACCACAAGAATTCGTTTGGGTAGCTTTAGTTTTCGTTGTCTCTGTTTTACTCTAATCTTTCTCTATCTCTCTCTCTCTTTTATATATGTATATATAACTTATAGAGTCTCTTATTCCTCCTCGGTACTAGCTTTGGGTTTCCTCCGTGATTTAATTCCAGACAACGAGGGCGTCGACTGCTCTACAAATCTTGCGACCGATTATAACACGATTTATATTAATTTCTCTGGAAGGCATCCTTACCTTTTCTAAATCCTTATCTTAATTATTACGAAGATATCCTTCACTAGAACGACGGGAGAAATCTAAGGTTCGATGACTCTTCTTGATTTGGTTTCTAACAAGCTTCACGGGTAAATGGAGGAGAAAACTAGGAAAATAAAGAGGACAAAAGGGGATGTTATTCGAGAGGTTAAAGTCTGGGACTGTGCCAGATTCATCGAGACGACTACTCTAGCTTTACAACCAATTGGAAATGGCTCTACACACTAACAGCCATTCCTAATTGGACCCTGTCGCAGACGACCAATTGTGGTCAGCTCGTTATCTAGGCTAAGTACGAAATAACCGAATTTTTATCCTACACGTCAACTTGTCTCCGATGATGAATGGATTTCTGAATAGATGAGAACTCAGAGCCTGAGAGAATTTTGAGTTTTGTGATGAATGATGAATGATGTTTTTAACCGTTTTTATTTGTTTGAAAATTTTTATGGTGCTATTCGTTGATGTTCCGAAAATATTGTGTTTTACGAAAACAAAACAATCCGGCATCATAAAAGTAAATATAAAAGAAATATTAGATAACTATCATTCTTGTGTTGAACAATTTATTTTGGAATATGGTAGAGGGTCCGATACAAGTATCAATAAACGTAACCATTGTCTACACTGAAATCTTTCATTGCTCTCCTCTCAATTACGCAAATGGTCAATGAATTTGTGGCGGTTGAGAGTATGAGGAATTCGAATGGGATATTGATGAGATGATAAGTATACGAGCCTCGTTATAAATACGAGTATTCTCATTTACGACGAGAAAATCGTCGAATATTTTATCACAATGATATACATAAAAGGAATACAAAAAAGGAACACAATTCGTACTGCCTTGATAACAATAAGTGTAGGATTGAGGCTCAGAATAAACAAGTATTTATAATACCCCGAGGTAACGGAGAAATATTCATGCTCCAGTGAATGACAGGAAAATCTTTGAAGGCTCAATTTTTAGATCGAAAAATATAAATTGTGACAAAAACCATCCATAATCAGTGCGAGTTTTTTTTTTCTCACTTTGGAAATTTTATAACAGTGACTAAGTTCTAAGATACGTAATAAATGTCTCAATCTCTATTTATCTTTTCTTCTATTTCTTTATCTCTCCCCTCGATTCTTTATTCGTTGACATAGTGAATTCGTGGCACTGACAATGAATATCTCTTCAGTCATTCTTCGACCTTTGACGCTGTTTCCTCACAGTACGATAGCCAAGTACCGTCACTACATTTTTTCAAAATTTATTATTATTTGGATAAAAAGTTCTGCTTGTTTAACACTAAATTGGTATAGTGCTTTAAATAAAAAAAGAACAATGGATAGATTCACAAGTATATTAATAAAAATGCTATTTGTGTTATGCTCATGCATGGCAAAGTGTCCACCGAGAAACATGACTGTAAAGTTGGATCTAGAGAAGGTGACGTATCAAAATAAATATTATTATTCATGGGCACGCAGTCTAGAGCTCCAATAATGTTTGAAAATTAATGACAACAAGACACGATGTTAACACGACTCGATCACGAATTCTAATACCTTGCCTACCAATTTCTCTCCTTCTCTCTTCCTGTGTTTGTTTGTAGACATTTGATTCGAATTATAGTAGGTTTCTTGACGTTTATCATTAAAGTATATACAATTATCGACTGTTTGCACGCGCTTCCCGGTTACGAGCCTGACTATGCCAATATTGGAACAATCGACGTGTTCAGCCTAGAATTATGATCATTTCGCTGTTCAGACCTATGTCAGTAACTTTTATTCCCACAGTGACGTTCGAAACTGTAAATATAATTTAATAATTATTAGAATTTTGTGTATGGCAGGAGACCCTAGAAGTGGAGAAATTCTTCGATAAAAGTTCAATTTTTTCTTACGACAGTTTTCAGGTGAATGGTTTGTCGTCTCTGCTACGCCACCTAGTGGCAATACTTTGAGCAAATGTGGACGATTTTTTGTAAATCCAACATACCCTGATATATTTACAATGAATTACACGGCTCTTAGTGTTCGTCAAAAGAATCTTGTTGTTTTCATCGTCAATGCTACTCTCGATGACGATGTTACCGGAAATTGGAAGCTGCAAGGATCGAATAGGATACTCGGTCAGTTTTTTCTCATTTCCGTTGTTCTATTTAGTTTCTTAAGGTAGCGTTCGTAAAATCGGATATAAGGGTATTCCAAACTTTCTCTCTCTCTCTCTCTCTCTCTGTTAAGAATGAAACCTTTATGGCAACTGCGCTTACGTCAGGTGAAAAGCGTATACATGGATTTTGTTTTGAGCTTACGCATGCAAAAAAAAGCAAAGCGTGACAACATTTAACTCACTACTAGATATCTCATCTATACGGATTTTTTTTTTTTTTTAATTTAAGAGCTCCGTAACATTATTTTCGACGGTACTTGAGATTGATAATGTATTAATTAGTCGTCTACGATCCTCTATGAAATTATTCTCATATTCATTATTTGGTGACATGACATAATATCACAGTCAAAACATAACACGAAAAAATCACATTTGTGCAATATCATCATCACAAAAACCACACATACGAAAATATCACGATGACGACATATCACAGTGAAGCATGAGTTTTCCAAATCATTCCAATTATAAATGATTTATTATTTTTATTATTGTGTTTTTTATTTGGGTTCTTTCGCCTACGTTTGTGTTTGTTCATCTTTGTTTAGGTTTGTTTTGCTGGTATTACTACAACTCGATTCTTCATTTCTCTATTCTTAAATAACTCTGGCTAATTAACTGTGTCCTTATAAAATCTTATACATCTGTTCGAAAATATATCCACTCCAAAATATCACAATTCTGACATATATTTACTCTAAAATATATCTTATCGAAATCATTTCTATTCCTATACATATCTATAAAAATAGAGATGTATAGGATTTAAAAAAAATTAATTCGCCAAACTCTCTATGGAAGAATATCTCAATTCGTTTATTTATATCTCTATTCTGAAACATTTTCCTTCCGATACATCTCTGTTCTGAAACAATTGATAATTATACTATCGTGCACTTTGATTATCAACTGTTATTACACGAATAGAGATGTGCTGGAAGAAGATATTTCGGAACAGAGATGTATCGGAAGTAAGATGTGTCAGAATAGATATATAAAAGAATAAATATATTTTTTGCCATAGATATTCGCCTCATATTATAGAGAGATTTTTGAATTAATTAAGAATAGAGATGTATAGGAATAGAAATGACTTCGATACGACATATTTTTAACTGCCGACTTCCCGCAGGGCAAAGACACGAGTTATGCGTTTCACTGCGATCAGCTGATGGGGGGGTATTTCTTTGTCGCCACTTTTCTCCAAAACGGTGACAACTGTCTTGACCAATTTTCGCATGTATTTGCTGTTTGTGACAGACAGTGTTCTTAGACATAATTTAAAAAAATCTATTATGAACTGGCTTAGATAATTAATATTTACATTCAAACTCTTTTCGCCATATCGAATGATGACCTATGTAAGGTAGTCCTCGACTATCAATTACTTCACGCGGTTGAGCATTACTAATTTCAGTTCAAACTGCCGCGCTTAATTACTACGGAGTTTGTCTATATCTTTTCTTTTTGAAGTTATGACGAAATCACCTGTCACATTGTTATTTAATATTTTATCTTGTGTTATAAATATTGTAACGGAACGCTTTTGCCATAGGCTAAACATCGCTACGCATCGGTTCGAGATTCCTAGAGATTTCGAAACAGTCACGAAAGAAACGTGAGATGTGTGGATTTTATGTTTGAAAAAATAAGAAAATTGATTTATTCAATAAAACAATGTGACATTTTCCGGTTTTTGTAAAATAAATTATTGTTTGTTTTATTTCGCGTTCGCGTTTTATCTTTCGAAATAATACATAAATTAATAAAAACCTAAGAGGTTTATCGCGTTTGTTTTATTTATTTTCCATGAATTTAACTAACAAAATATGAATAGAAAAGAAAAGTACGATGAACCGCAATTAAACAATTATTTGTTTAACTCGCGTTATTATTATTATTAAACGATCTGTTTTTATTTTATTTAATAATATTGCATAGATCGGGTCGACATAAAAACAGTGATATTTAATTGATGTAAATCGATTTGATAAGAATGACTGAAAAACGATGTCTCTTTAATCGAAAAATCTGTCTGGATTCGAGACAATAATTCAAATAATATTCGAAATTATTTGATGTTAAATAATAATTGAGCTCCAGGTGCCGTAAATTTGATACGGCAGAATTCAAATTTTATTGCGCAGTAAAGAAAAATTATTCAAAATTTCAGTTGAAAAAAATTCAAAGAGGTCTCAGAAAAATAAATTTTAAAAACTGTGAATACTGTGTACTGAAAAAACGTATCAATAAAAAAATATGATCTATACCTTGAAAACATTACAAGTAAAGAGAAAAAATTATTTGAGAAAACAAAAAACTCCTGACTGCTATAATAGTATAACTTCACAAAAATATTTTGTTTAATCGTTTCAAAAAAACAATAAAAGAAATGTTTAATAAAAATGAATTAACTAAATACTCCCCACCAAAAGTAGTAGCAAACTTCAAAAAGTGTGAAATAAAAATTGATAAAAAATAACACAAATAAATAAACAAAAATCATTTAATTAGTTAGTGTAACTCCTTCCAGATTCAATTTTCTGGTCAATATTAATTGACTATAGGATAATTAATTTACATGCGAAAATTAAAAATCAAAAAGTAATAATCAAGAGTTGAATGAATGTACGAAAAATGTAAGTAATGAAAATGCAAGTAATGTAAATGTAATGTAATGTAAAATGTAAGTAATGTAAATGTAATGTAAGTAAGTAATGTAAATATAAGTAAGTAAAATATAAGTAAATATAAGTAATGAGTACAACATACATAAAATTAAAAAATGTTATAATTGGAAACAAATTCAATTGTGGTCGGGAGATGTCTCCTTTTCTTATTCAATGACTGTTAGTTAGAGATGTTTCCCGACCACAATTAAATTTGTTTATAATTATAACATTCTTTAATTTTTTGTAAATTGTACATTTTTTTCATTACCTACATTTTTCGTACATTCATGGAACTCTTGATTATTACTTTTTCATTTTTAATTTTCGCATGTAAATTACTTATCCTACCGTCAATTAACATTGACCAGAAAAATTGAATTTCGAGGGAGTTGCACTTACTAATTAAATGAATTTTATTTATTTATTTGTGTTTTTTTGATCAATTTTTATTTCACACTTTTTGAAGTTCACTACTACTTTTTAACTCCCGACTGCCCGCAGGGCAAAAAGTCGGGAGTTATGCGTTTCACTGCGATCAGCTGATTGGGGCTATTTCTTTGTCACCACTTTTCTCCGAAACGGTGACAACTGTCTTGACCAATTTTCGCATGTACTTTCCATGTGTGACAGACAGTGTTCTTAGACATAGTTTGTTCAATTCTATTGCAAACTCGCTGAAATAATTAAGAATTATTAATATTCACATTCAAACGCATTTTGCCATATCGAAAGGGGACCCTTATTCGACTATCGCCAAATTCACACCCTTGTGCGTTGCTAATTTCAATCCGAACCGGCGCGCCTCTGTCTATAACCGTGGTCTATACAGTTCGTCTATATACTTCATGTAATTGCATGTATTTTCTGTGTGTGGCAGACAGTGTTCTTCGACATAGTTTGTTAAAATCTATTGCAAACTCGCTGAAATTATTAATATTTACATTCAAACTCATTTTGCCATATCGAATAAGGTAGTCATCGACTTTTTTTTTAGGTTATGCGTTTCGCTGCGATCATTATTTTTATTTAATATAATAAAGTTTTGTGTATAGTGATTTTCTTACTCTTATTTTTTTTTTATTTATTATTTTTTATTACTGCGTGACACACAAAGTGAATTAAAAAATAAGAGTAATAAAAAGCCGTGTAAAGTGCTACGAACTCAAAGCAACAACAATGAACGAAATCGACAACGGAAATATATAAACATGAAATTTTATTGCGTTATTGAAAGTTACAGTGATTTTTTTTATTTTTTCAAGTAGACTGATCAACATATAGATTTTAATAGTAAATTTGACAAACGAACAAATTGGGAAGAACAAAACTTTAAATTTTTTAATTTAGCAAATGTACAAGTGAACAAAATTATATTTTTAATAAAAAGATTCCAATAACATTTTTTGTAAAATTTTATTAGTAATTTTATTTTTTAGTGCGTACACAGAATGAGTTTATAAATAAAACCGTGTTTAATTTTTTCATCATGCAAAGTGAATTTTAACAAAACTTTATAGCATTATAGAAAATTACATCATTTTTTTTAATGAGCGAACTTGGCAATATTTTATTAGTACAAATTTGAAAGAAAACAAGTTATTTGAATGTCAGTTTGACAAAAAACAAGTTATTATTACTACGCACACAAACTGAATTAAAAAAGAAATACATAAACGTGAAGTTTGAAAAATTATAGGTTACAATTTTTCAACTAATCGAACTTAGCAACAGTACCTCTTTTAAGTATGAATCCGACAAAAAAATGAATAAAGTTGGGAAAAACAAAACTTTAAATTTTTATAAATTCAACAAACGTAGAATGGAAAAAATGTGTAAAAAAAGATAACTTTTTATGGAAGTACATATAAATCTGACAAAAAATCACAATAAAATCGGGAAAAACAAAACTTTGGATTTATATATTCGACGAACGTTTACTGAAGAAAAGCTGTATTCATAAAAATAAACATTTATAATAAAAAATATATTTTTTTAATTTAATTTTTTTTTTAAATGTTTCAAAAAAAGAATGAAGTAAATATTAAAAAAATGAATTAACTTTACACCCACCACCAAAAGTAGATACTAGTGAATTTTAAAAAGTGTGAAATAAAAATTGTTTTAAAAAACAAAAAACTCCCGACTGCTATAATATATATAACTTCATAAAAATATATTTTTATAAAATATTTATAAAAAAGAATGAAATAAATTTCCAAAAAAAGATTTATTTTGAAACCCCCCCGCCAAAAGTAGATAGTAGTGAACTTGAAAAAGTGTGAAATAAAAATTGATCAGAAATAATACATATAGATAAAAAATCATTCAATTGGTTAGTGTAACTCCATCAAAATTCAATTTTTATGGTTAATGTTAATTGACGGTAGGATAAGTTATTTACATGCGAAAAATAAAAATCAAAAAGTAATTATCAAAGTTAAATAATTGTACGAAAAATGTAGATGATTAAAAAAATGTACAATTTACATAAAATTAACAAATGTTATAATTATAATCGAATTTAATTGTGGTCGGGAGACGTATCCATTTCTCATTTAATGACTTAGAGACTTCTCCCGACCATAATTAAATTCGATTATAATTATAACATTTGTTAATTTTATGTAAATTGTACATTTTTTTAATCATCTACATTTTTCGTACAATTATTTAACTTTGATAATTACTTTTTGATTTTTATTTTTCGCATGTAAATAACTTATCCTACCGTCAATTAACATTAACCATAAAAATTGAATTTTGATGGAGTTACACTAACCAATTGAATGATTTTTTATCTATATGTATTATTTCTGATCAATTTTTATTTCACACTTTTTCAAGTTCACTACTATCTACTTTTGGCGGGGGGGTTTCAAAATAAATCTTTTTTTGGAAATTTATTTCATTCTTTTTTATAAATATTTTATAAAAATATATTTTTATGAAGTTATATATATTATAGCAGTCGGGAGTTTTTTGTTTTTTAAAACAATTTTTTGGTGGAGAGTGTTTAGTTAATTCATTTTTAAATATGTCCTTTATTGTTTTTTTGAAATATTTTAGAGTCAAGATATTTCAGAATTGTGATATTTTGGAGTAAACGTGTTTTCGAACAGATATATGTAAGAAGCTTTCAGAAGGGCGCAGTTAATTAGCCACAGAGTTGTTTAAGAATGGACATATTTAGAAATAGAGATGTGTCAGAATACATATATTTGCCCATAGTGTTATTCAAGAATGGAGAAATGAAGAATAGAATTGTAGCACGACTATAGACTAGAGATATTTGCCCATAGAGTTAATGAAATACAGTGAATATATATATATCAGCGAGTATATTTAAAAGTCTGTGTCAGAATGGAGAAATTTAGCTGCAGAGCTATTTAAGAATAGAGAAATGAAGAATAGAGTTGTAGTACTGCTGTTTCGTTTGTGATTGTGTGGTTGGGCCGGTTTTTTTATTTTATTCGGTAGTATCGTGACAAGTTAGTTTGTTTTCGTTCTTTCGTACGTAGACTGGTTTTGTGTTGTATTATATCTTACCAGGAAATTAAAGATAATCTCATTGTGATGTTTTGTTTGGGTGATTTTGTGTTATGTGATATTTTGTTGTGGTAAAGTTTTAACTCCTGATTGCCCGCAGTTCAAAAAGACGGGAGTTATTGTCGTGTGATATTTTGTCGGTGGTATTTTGTCGTGTGATAAAACGTTATGGAACCCACTATTTGAGCTGGATTTTTAACGGAAGATTTGAGTGGTTGTATGTTATTTTAAAAAGTTATCAAAAAATTAAATTTCCCGATATCAGAAAATTGTTAAACGTCCCTAATATTAGATAGATTAGTATTTTTTGAAGCAGAAAAAATGATAACTGTAATGTAGAGAAAAGAAACACCATCAATAGCAAAAATGAAAGAATGGCTGTATCGAGGAAAGTGGAAGAAAGTTCCACGTTCCTCGATACAGCCATTCTTTCACAATGTTTATAAACATTATGCACGGGAAATTGACAAATCAAGTAGTTAATTCATTATTTTTTACATCTTCTGAAGCAACACACATTTGGCAACGTTCCACCCAATTTTTTTATCTTCTCCAGTTGGTACATACAAACGATGGCCGTGTATATACTTTTTGTTCATACATAACTTAAAAAGATGGCGGAACAACCACGCTACAAAAATCGCTTTGAAAATATTAAAAAAAAATACAGTTTCGAGCTAAGTGGCTAAATATCGTAATAAGATTGTTGATGCATAATAAGATTTAAACTATATTGAAATATGTATTGCAAATACATTTTTTTCCTTATCCCAGTGTGTTACCAACAGTTTCTATGTCAATGTTATTTTGTCAATTTTATAGTTATGATTCCCACACTGAAACTGCTTTTTTTTTGGCAGTTTCGTAATGAAATTGTGTTTGTTGTCAACTTTAAAATTGTTATTTCCAAATCACAATTATGGTTTTCACCATACGATTTCTATTTTTGTCTATTTTGTGATTGTTATTTTTATGATAAAAAGGGTTTATAATCATATTTTACCTGTACTCTTCCTTTTTTCTTCTGTATTCATGATTATTAATTAATTATATTTATGATTTAATATATTACACGTAGTAGGAAAAACTTTTTCTTTCTAGTTTATCAGATAAATTTCAATTTTCTCACTAAAAATGGTCAAAATGGTGACATGCATCATTCAATATGGTTGTTGCGACGTTGTCAAATTTGTTAGGTATCAATTCCGATTTCATCGTCTTGCGTCTAATAAATATTAATAATTAATATTAATATTAATAATTAACCAGACGGTAAATAATTTTCATTTTTTTCCTTTTTGTTAAACAATAAATTAGCATTTGATATAAAATGTTTGCTTGAAAAATCTTTTCTAGAATAGTTTAAATAATTGAAATTTACACATGAGTGCCGTTCCCTCTATGCTTAATGCTGTTTTTGCTGAACTGCTGTTTTTTGAAAGTAAATAATTGAAAAACCAAACGGTGAAAAAATCTTATAAAATTCTGTCAGTTTTAATACAACTCTATTATTGTATACGAAAAATTTCAGAATTTAGTCTTTATGTTTGTAAACGGTAAAACATCCTTAAACACTGGTCGCGCGATGCGAGATTTCCTCACATATAGAGTTTCGAGTGCTTAATTCGATAAATAGGATCTTGAAAATTATTTTGTCACGGTAATTGTGTCTTGTAAATACTTTATTTTTGAAAAACCGTAACAATGTTAATTAATAGTATAACAAAATAAAAAATAAATAAATCAAATTAAATTTTTTTTTTTCAAATTCTTTCATCACACAGAATAATACGTTTGAATAATACGAAGCCTGCTAATCTCATATAAGGAATCTTTTTGGAAAAAACCAAAAAAATTTAATTTTCACAAAATTTTGAGATTTTTAAGAAAGCCAAGTGAAAAAAAAGAAGTGACTGCGTAATAGGTTTTAAAGTATTAAATAAACAAAACTATTTTGGGTTAGGCAGCCTTATCCTAAATTTCAAAAGCATGAAAGCAAGTATAAGCAACTTCTATGGATATCCATCCACGAATTTATCTTATAAATTTTGAAATATTCATTTATATATCTTTGGACGTGTTTTTTTTTTTCACGAATGACTTGATGTCGATCATTGAATTTTCAGCAACAATTATGGAGCGTTATGAAAATTATACCAGTAAAAATTCAATAAAATGTATCTACAGGAGTGTTTTGCATATAGAAATACGTTATAAATAAATAACAAAATAATTAATATTTAAAAAAAAAAACTCTCAATCGCTTGATTACTCTTACATTCATTCATCTCTTTTTTTTAGGCCCCTACAAACACCGAATAATTGATGTTAATTACAATTCGTACTTTGTAATGATAGTTTGCGGTGGTGACAGCGGGGATCTACCTGTTCGCGAATTTTCGATGATATTGTCACGCGAAAAAACACTTTCGTCCACATTTTTGGCTAACTTGAAGGACAAAGCTGGATCTTACATCGACAGAATCAAAATTCTCGACGTTGATCATAGTCATTGTTAACAAATTCTTGTTTATGCTTAAAATAAATAGATAATAAAAAAAAAAAACAACACTGGTTCACAAGTGAATCATGTTCATATAATTTTGGGCAATATCTTGAAATTTATCTTCGCGTAAGTAAGGAGTTCTTTAAATTCATCTGAATGAAAATGGTTTGGTCTCGTTTGATTATAAGTTTTGAGAGAATGAGAACAATAACTACAGCGAAGGAGAGTGACCGAAGGGTGCGACTCATCGAGACTTTATTTCTGTTGTGTCAAATACAATTGTCAACGAAAATTACTCTTTGTACGATTTTTTCTGGAAATTCTCCGAACTCTTCCTGCTCATAAATATTGCATGTGATATATCCATACGTATATGTTTTTTAAAAGTTGAACAATGGAACAAAAATTGCCTTTTTCTTTTTGGCAAATAAAGTATTTTGTGTTTCTGCGACCAACTCGACTTCCAGTTTTTGCCTTACGTCTCCCCTTGCCCACAATAACACCTGAGCGCTTCAACACCAGAAGCCAATTTTTCGGTTCTACTTTAAAAGAAAAGAACTTCCATTTTTACTGTTACAAGAAAGCACGGCATCGTATTTCATCGATTTTTTAGTTTTCAATGCTTTGTGTTTTGTCTGAGTAACTTCGTAAATTTTCAAATGGGCTAAAAAAAAAAAATTGAATTATACATTTCTGTGTCCGGATTTTGAGGAGATGATACTTCAATAACTCGAAAATTTGACCTGAAACCTGAAAATTTGAAAGAAACTATGAGCTTTCACATTTTCACAATAAAAACATGGCCCTATAATTTAAATACTCCTATTTACTGATTTTTGTTAACAATTTTAGATATTCTTCGGAGATTATTATTGAATTAGTTATAGCTATTATTAGGTAGCTATTAGTAAGTCCTGAATCATTATCGTTTGGTTTTTAATTAGTTTGCTTATCTATACTAAGTTATGAAAATTTCATCGATCAAAATTTAAGAGTTCCGCGCAGCTACATTTTAGGAATGCAATTTTTTTGGCATCGCGAAAATATCAGTGTTGCAATGTTAAAATTTTGTTCGTCATTATCTATTGAGGCAAAATCGCCGCTATAACACTTTTTCATAAGCTACTTACTGCGGACAAGTCATAAATATCATGGAACCGCAGGCATAATATGGTCGACATGAATGAGCCCAGGAGTTTTGGCACAAGTTCGACGTCGTGTGTGCACCCTTGTACAACTTGGACATCAATGGTATTCTTTATAGGGTGGACGTATGGCAATGCACCAGAGATATCATATGAATTCCCCCACTCGACGACTATTTATGGGAGTTTGTCTCCGCAAATAGGAACCGCAAAATATTTAGATCGTTCCAATTTGGTCAAGATTCTAACTCATTTATTAAATCATTCAACGCCATGTGAGGTTATATTTTTATGATTAATTTTCTGGAGGAATAGATTACAATATGAAATATGCTTATTCTTACGAATCGATAGAATTCAATAATTAATTTGGCGTTGATCATTTTTTCAAGCAGGTTTTAATTTAAAGACTATCCTAATGGAGAATCATGACGAGTCATTCGTGATTTTCTATAAAAAATTTTGATCAGTTGAAATTGCTTTTTATCACAAGATTTATTAATTTCTTTTTATCAGATTTTCATATAATATTAACATGCAGATGCTATTTACTAGAAATTATCGACAAGAAACTTGTACTGATTTTAGGAACTTCCAACTTTTAGTTAAGATAATCAGAACAAAACTCACTTCTTATTTTGTTTCGTGCTCATATATGACGATAGGAAAGTTGTTTGAAGGATGTTGACTGATTCGAAATATTCGGTATACATCAATTTGCTGGAAGTAAATAGGACTTCATACGGTAAAGTCTGTCAATACATTACGTTCAAAATCCTTATTGATAAGAGGAGAAATGAATTCTAAAGGGGAAAAAAAAATTTCATAGCTTCGCTGCAGTCGACATCTTTTATATTCAATGAGAAAATGAGATCGGGGGAACTACGAAGTCGTTCGGGGTACGAGACTAATCCCGTCAAAGAAATAGGAAGAGCCTTTTTGAGGCGTTACAGATTTATGACATCGATGTGGCATAGCATATCATTGCCATATATATATGAGGCATTCCACGCCATTTCGAGCGGCTGTGTCTTCGACCATTTTTAATTTTCCTGAATTTTCTTTATAAAATAGTACCCCATGGACGGAATATCCATACCAATTTTTAGATTTTTATTTCACGTCTTTCAAGAGTTACAATTTTTCAAACAATCCAGATTTTAGAAAGTTTGGAAACGTTCTAACGCCGATATCTTTTAAACGTATCGACCAATGTCAATATATCAATTTTTTTCATTTTGGTTCATACTTTTATGAAAGAAAAGGAAAAAGAATATCAATCATCGTTGTCAACATTTTTTCTGCATTCGAAGTAAAAACTATTTTTTTTTTTAGACGATTGCTATTTTTAATTTTCTTTCAATAAAATCTCTAAATTATTCGATTATATGATTTTGAACGCTGGTCCGATTGTGGGCCCATTTTTCCTTCTATTTTTTTGTTAAATAAATTACATTTTTTTAATAGAAATTTGAAGTGTTTTGTATGAATCATGTTTTAATCAAAGATATAACCAATTGCATGATTTTCAAGCCTAGTTTCATTGTGATCAAATGGTTGTTTCCAATTTTCGTTGAAATTTTTTTTAGTATTTTTTTTTATTACTAGTAATACTGGTAAGTATTAATTATAGGATACATATACAATTAGTAATTAGAGTACTCATTTTACAATTTTTAGTCAGATCCAATAAGTTAAAGAATTTTTTTTCCATTAGGTTCCTAGAAGAAATAATAGAAATTTTGAATGATGTTAGAATTTATGCATGAAAGAAATGAAAATTTTCGAATTTCTATTATTTCTTCTAGGAAAGTAATGAAAAAAAATCTTAAACTCATTAGATCTGACTAAAAATAGTAAAATTAGTACTATAATTACTAATTGTAAATGTGTACTATAATTAAAACTTACTCGTATTACTGGTGTTAAAAAAAAATTGACAAAAAAAATTTCGACGAAAATTGGAAACACCCACTTGATTACAATCAAACTGAGCTTAAAAACTATGCAATTTGTTATATCTTTGATTAAAATATGATTCATACAAAAAACCTCAAATTTATATTTAAAAAAATGTAATTTATTCAACAACAAATAGAAGAAAAAACGGGCCCATGACCGGACCAGCGTTAAAAATCGTATAATTGGTCATTCTACATCAGATTTTTTTTGAAAAAAATTAAAAATGGTAATCTTCAAAAAAAAATAGTTTTTACTTCAGATGCAGAAAAAACGTTGACAACGATGATTGATAATTTTTTTCCTTTTTTTTCATGAAAGCATGAACCAAAACGAAAAAAATCGATATATTGAAATTTGACGATATGTCGATTAGTTTAAGAGATATCAGCGTTAGAACATTTCCGAACTTTCTAAAATATGGATTTTTTGAAAAACTGTAACTCTTAAAAGACGTGAGATAAAAATCTAAAAATTGGTATGGATATTCCTTCCATAGGGTACTATTTTATAAAAAAATGTCAGGAAAAGAAAAATTATCGAGGCCACAACCGCTCGAAATGGCGTGGCATGCCTCATATAAGACTTTCCAAGCGAAATTCCCAGTAAAATGTCTTCTTAAGATGGTCCTAATAAAATATTTTAAAAAATGACTAATAGAACCCTCTTAAAGACGATGGCTCAAGATTGAATTTAAATGGAATTTATGTGATTAAAATTTTAGTTGTATGATGTTTTTTTGAGAACAAACCGTTCCAAAAATTTAAATTCACCTTGCAATGGCTCGTACTATTACTACGGTTACTATTACTGATACTGAGTATGAAATTATATATGAAACATATCCATGTAGTGAACACAAATACACGTTTTCAGAATCGCATACGAGATGTTACCTGAGAAGTAAACCGGAGAGAAGAATTGACATGAAAATTTGGATGGCTCAACATCTGAGTTACACAATCTCTCCTTTTCTTTACACTTTCATCTCTTCCATATTGTTTTTCTTTATTGTTTGAGTTTACGAGGATTAGCACTGGCTATTAGCTCTATTTTTTCGCTACAACACGTATGAGAAGAAAAGTCCGATGACAGTACAGATTTACAGTACAGATTTATCATGATGATCAGTAGCCCCATGAAAATGGTTATGTATTATGCGATATTTTTGAAAATCAGATAACAAAATATTAATGGAATTTTAGCCAATTTCCGAGGATCACAGGATCGCGAAATCAATGGAAAATCAATACGGTATTACTGTCTTTATGACGTCATTGTTGTTCATGATCTGTATAGCATGTGATCAAACTTGATAGTACTGTCACGAGTGTATCTCTGCTTCGGCCGATAAGGACGAGATTGTATGCATTGGAGAGTCTCCTATAGCTATTTTCGACAATATATATTTATATACGTAGCTTTCAGGAGTTAGAATGTATAGTATATAATTCGCCATCGAGGGGTTCAGTACTTTTCCCTCGACAACGACGTTCTCCCATGGGATTACATCCCCTGGGCTACATTTACATACAATGTCTCGTTTTTCTTCTTCTCCTCCGCATAAATCGCCAACTTACCAACAAAAGGACTTAACTTTCGTTGTTTTACGCGCTAAACCATACGAATAACGATCTTTTTTCGCCAACAGTCTTAATATACATGGAATGAGAAAAAACGAGGGGGGCACGAGTCGGCAAGTAGACGAGAGTGCAAGGGTGGTTCTGGAAGAGGAGAAAAGAATTCAATAAAAGCCTAGAACGTGTCATTGTCTCAAGGTTCTCTATCTCACTTGTTCTTTGAACGTAAAACCAACGAGAATCGCATTCAAAAAACGAATATTTTGTCAGCAGATGAGAAAAAAGGAAGGAGAAAAAATAAATGTTCGAAATCGGAAATTTTATACGATCACAACGAAGTCATTCTCTCACCAACTTTTTGGAACGCCCTCTCTCACAATGTTCGAAGTCAATTGACATTAAACACCGATAACAAGACACCATTTACACTGAATATATGCGTATCTATGTGAGTTTTTCTCAATCTGATATTCACCGACTCTCGCTTATTGTCGATGTGATAAATAATAATTATTATTATTATCCCTTCGATTTAACGGCTCCGTCTACTTTAAAACTTTCAAAAAATCGATTTTTTTTTGCATTTTTCGAAAGTTTATATATTTAAAAATATTCTCTGAAAATTTCAGAAAGATCAGAGCATTCTAAAGGTATTTTTCCATACTTTGAACGCTACCTGAGCGCGCTTGTTCACCTTATAATACTTTAAACGCGTTTTTCTCGAAACAACGTTTTCGAATCGCTTGTTGAAAAAATCTCAGAAACTACTGAACTGATCCTTATGAAATTTTAACCACATATTCTGTACACTTATCGCTATATCCCGTACCAGTGTTATTGCAAAATTTTTATTTTTACTATTTTTTTTGGCAAAAAATATGCCAAAAAACACATTTTTTAATTTTTTTGTCGGCCATTTTGTTATTTTTGCATATAAATTAATATTAGAGGTACGGGATATAGCCACTGTCACACTAAACCTAAAACCATTCAATTTTTTTGTTTCGGATGGGCCGTTGTTCAGATTTTTTCAACAGCGGCGCACACCTACCTACTTTTTGAGGACTCCTGTTTACCTGGCATTTTCACACTAAAAAAGTGGTTAAAAACAATAAATTTTTTTTTTTTGTAATTTACGAATGATTTTGTTAAGCCTAACAAATTTTATATCAATAAACATAACAGTATTCTTAAAAAAAATTAATGAAAATAGCGTTTTTTTCATGGATCCAAAGTAGACAGAGCAGTAGACAAAGTAGAGAGAGAGAGAGTAGAAGGGTAGGGAAATTGCTCTATCATGTTCACATTTTCACTATAGGTTACAGCTCTGATTTTTTTTTGAAGCTTTATCTGTTTTTGTACTACGTACTTTAACAAATACTCGACTCGATAATGGATCGGGCGACTACGGATGTTACTCGATACTGATTTCATTAAACCCTTTTTAGCAATTAGGGGCCAGCAATTGGGGCTACCCAGTAACTCGAAACTCTACCTCGCACTACCTCGTTTCATATCTCCTAGAAAACAGCGTGGACAGTTTCCAGTTACATCATGATTTGATGTAGTTTTTTCAATTTCGTAACACAACGCCCTATCGGATTTTGTCACAGTCTCGATTAATCTGCATCATGTGCGAGCGATTATTGTCCTTTTTCGTCAAATAAGTGTACAAATAAATGTTTTGAGTACACAGAGAGAAAATTATACAATAAATTACTGTGGTACCATCGTTCCCGGGCATTATATCGTCACTCCAAAGGTTTTTAGCAACAACATAATAATTTTTCATTTGGAACTATCGCAAAAATGACAATAATTCTGAATTGCTGCCTCAATCACAACTGAAAAATACCGACTGCATATTGACGAGCATAAAAATGCTCCGGCGACTATTATTTTCAAGAGCATCGAAAAAGAAAGCAAGGGGAAAAAGAAGCAAAGTATATGACCTTGACAGACGGATATGAAGGGAATGCATATTTACTTACATTTCTTGTAATAACAATACTAAAATATGCAATACAAATTTAGAAAAATAAAAAAAGGGAACAGTGTTTTTCTTACCAGAACTATTTTGAATATCACTGTTTCACAGTTGCAACTCTGAATTTGCACTGATCTTAAATATATTTTTTAAAACCTTGCTACTATTTAGAATGAAGGATCCCCTTGAAAAGAAGCAACAATTTGCAATTTTTACTAAAAATCGAAATTTATAAGGAAACGGAAGGTAAAAAATCTAAAGGTTACATATGTATACACTGAGAAAAAAGACACTAGTTCTCGCAACTATACACGTATAGTTGTCCGCTCTATGGTAAAATGTACCAAAAAATATTGTTAGGACAATTATGTTATAGTTAATTGGACTATATCTGTAGTGTTCATCCAAACATATAATCCCAATGGTGTGGATAACCATGTGTTATTTAAAAAGGACTAAAAATCATAGTAAAAACCCTTACAATGATCAAATAATCCAAGTAACATTATAAGTAAGTTACTATGGATATGAAAAATATGGTATACTGTAGCATATTCATTTTTGGATTGACCTGCACTGAATTTTACCATTTATATGGTAATTAATATCTTTTAATGGATAGGCATTATTAAAATATCTCATAATAGTAACAATTTATGTAATGTCGCGGAGACTTGTGTTTCTAACTATCAATGACTATTTGTTGTCGTTATATCAACCATACTGCAAGGGATATTTATGCCGTTCACCTGAGTAAAAGTACGACGCGACAATGGTTTTTCTGCAAAAACGAAGTATTAATTAAACACATCTTTCCAGAAAGTAAAACGCACTTTTGATGTGTGATAATTAAGAACACGAGCAAAGTAAATTTATTAAAAAATCCTCAAAAAATATCAATGGTCCTTACAATAAACATTACGGATCACACTATTTTGTATCCGCAAAAATGAATGTTACTATTAACGTATGTGCACATCAGGTTTTCTTATTAAAATGTGATAAATCTGACTAAACATTTTCATCTTATAGTAGCAATATAATATGTTTATGGCACCAAGGAAATATCTAGTATGGTCTACTTTAAATTTTTGCCAAGCGTACCGTGAGTATAGTCGAGAGTACTATTCCTGATCGTTAAGGGTAATATTTATTATAGGAAAAATATCACTATTATTTGGTAACAAATACGCAACATATGTTTGGCAAGATCATTGTTGCTGTTAATATATGCGCGTAATATAAACGACTTATAAAATACAGTAAATGCAACCATATTTTTTTGAGTTAGCGTTACCTTAAAAGTATTTCTATCCTCTCAGGGAAATATGCAAATATGGTACGGTGAACCATAAATTTTTCTCAGTGTAGGCATGCAATATTTTGCATATATGCATTCTACCATGAATATATGTATATATGTATATATGTATGGGGTTATAATGACCCCAGCCGTGTTTAAATCGTTGCTGTACTGAAGCTATGAGTCCAATTGAGAGTAAAAAAAATATGGCTTTTACATTGAACGTTCTCAAACATGGAACAATCGTATTAACATAAAAAACTTAAGGGGAGAAATACCTTTCGATTAGCAAAAATACGAGAATTTTCATTATTTTTTAAAACAGATAACGGCTTGTTTTTTAATTAGGAAAATTTGGGTCTTTTTTTTTATTACAGCATTTTTTTTTATTTTTGAAACATATTTTTTGAAATATATTTTTGAAACAGAATGGTGCAAAATGATGGATACGACTGTCTTCCAGCGAAGTTATAGCGCGGAGTGTAAAATGGCGTAAGGTTTAGCCTCCGCTGTATTGCTAGTCATATGGTGTGCTTAAACCACAAAAAGTGCAAAAGATTGGAAAAAAAATGGCACGCTTTGAATAACTGAGATCGAATTTCACACCAAAATTTTCTCGTTATTCTGTAATAGAAGAATACTTTTTTTCAATTATTTTCTTAATCTTGTAGGTTCAAGTACTATATAATATTGTTGTTTAGATGTGTGCCAAATTTCAAAGTGATCGATCGAACATTTTGCGAGTTATCGCTTACGCCATTTTCGAAAACACAGTTTTGAGAAATTTGATTCATTGAAATCTTTGCAGCGTGCTCCAGCATCAAGTGTTTCACATTTCTAGGCTAGAATGTATCAAAAGTACTTCGAATTTCCCTCAATACATATCAAGAATCGCGGCAACGACACAACGTTAATCAGGTGGCAGTTCACCTATACAATTTTCTTGTTCTTTCCATTGGTCTTTGTTAGAAGTAAATCGGTCCACGCAATCCCGAGATACCGTAATATTAAGGTAGTACTGTCGGTTTTAGAATTACCGTTCAGAATTTAATCAAATTTGGTACAGCAATAGATTATGATAAGAAAAAGATCCAGTTAAATTTTCAAGAGGCTACAGAGAACCAGAAAAAAGATATTGGTATTGGTAACTTCATACAGTTAACATTGAGTCTTATGAGAAATCACAGTTTTCATTGTATTTTACAAAATGTACCATTCAGATTTCAATAAAAAAGGGTAGAATAAGAGAAAATATTATAAGGAACATTTTAAATCCTTAAAAATACAAGTTGAGAGCATGTGATAGTAGTAATTAGCAAATAAATATCCCAAATGTACGTTTATATTATAGTTCAGTATAGACGTGGCAACGTCGCGAAGAGGTTACAACGAACTTGCCACTAGTTCCCTTCAATTTTTTTGCCACTTCAATTTGTTGCAATCTCTTCCGGTACATTTTTTCTGTTACTCTGCGGCCCTTCCAGTGGTAGATTTTTTTTTCTTCTCGTGGTTTTGACATTTTAAAGATATTTTATTTCGAGTTGATACACAGAACCGAATAATGATGCACCCGTCACCTGTCAGTCTTTACGCATAGCTTTTGCACACCTCTCGAGTGAAACAGACCATTTCTGTCTCTCTCACTCTATCGCGACGTTGCCTATTCTAAATACTACGTAAGTCAAACATGACGGTGTATACATTTGGCTCTTGCAGTATCGACAGTTCTACCTTAAGCATTAACCCGTCGCTCGTCGATGCTACTTACATCGTAAACGTTGGTCACGTAATAAGAGATTGTCTTATATGTATCGTTTCAACTATTTAATTTCAAAAAAAGGGCATAACGATTTATTTCGGAACAATAATTCTGATATTCAAAAAATTTTATTTCTTGAAAACAATAAGAACAATGATAGCTGGTACTGAAAAAAAAATAAAATAAAAAATATGTTTTTTTTTTAATTTTCTAACTTTTCATCATACAGAAAATTCAATTTAACCCTTTCATGCACGATTTGGTCCCAAAAAATAGCATTTTTTATGCTTTATTTATTAATAACAAAAATACGTGTACAATAAGCGGTTTCCAGGAATCATACATTGTTAGTTCCATGTCTGAGGATCACATGAAAACTTATTTCACGTAAAAATATCCAGAGAATGAGATTTTAGAACTGAAAAACTATCAGGACAATGGTGTCACGTATACGCGACACCGTGCATGAAAGGGTTAAAGTAGTTAAAAAAAATTTCAAATGCTTGTGCCATTTGAAATTTTCGAGTAATCATCGTTTTAATACGTGCAAAAAAAGTCTCTAATAATAATGTGCGAAAAAGTCTCTTAGCGCAATCGCTGACGGGTTAAAATAGGACGCTTGCGATACTTTGATTTCTGAAACAGATTTGAGAGACAGAAGGACGTAACTCGAGCGTGTTTACAGTGGGAGTGTTTACGTCTTTGCGTGAAACGTCTACATTTGTCCCGTCTGATGTAAATTAGACTTTTCCTTCTTCTTCCTTTGTTTCCTCCCAGGAAAGGTGATGGGAAGCCGCGCGCTGTCTCTCTACTCATCGCACGCTTTCTCTCTCCCTTTATGTATGTACGCGTAATGAAAACTTCAACATACAGTATTACTGACACTTTATGAGTGACCAATAAACGTAGAACAATAATTTTTTTTTTTTTTACTTTTTATTTCACAATTCAAAAAATTATACCAGTGGAGAAAATTATTTATCCAAAAAGTACAAAAGAACAGATATAAAACAATAAAAAATGATTACAAACACTTATTATTAAAAAGTGAATTTATGAGAAAAATTTTTTAATGGATCCTCTTGTCGAGGGTGGAAAGGAGAAACCGTTGTCGGCTGAGTGATTTGGGAGAAAGCCTTGTCGGTGATCGAATAAAAGGTGTACGGAACTGGAAATTAGTCTGATTTATATTGTTTCTAAGGCAACTTGATGCACACGGGAAACTAGGTAGCTCGTCGCCACCTAGCGGTCGATATCGGAAGCTCTCTCGATTGCGGCCGTGTTCGCGACCTATATCCCTGTCAGGGTAGAGAACACGAACGCGAAGCGACACCAGCCGCCGGGGCCACCTATCGGCCGGTCAAGGATCTATAGGAGTTTAATACTATGACTATAGATCACGGTCTTATATACAGGTCTGGAAATTCCTCCGGATCCGAGGGGTCACTTAACGACGAAAACTTTTTACTGCAGTGGCCGCTAGGGGCGCAGGTATCTTTAAAGAGAAGCTGGTGAGACGCGATGCGACGGCAGACGGAGGTATTGAACAAAGAACTAATTGCCGCAATACTTCGCATCTGCCTGTCTCCGTCACGCCTAACCTCAATGTCTGTAATATGATGTAAGTCCATTTTTAATCAAAAAATGTTGACAGCGCAGTTCGTTGTCTTTCTAATATTATCATGAAGTAGGATTAATAAATATTTTAAAAATTCCCACATGTCTGAAATATTTTTAAATCGTAATTGGATCATGTGATCAAAAACCCTACATAATTGATTTTTTTTTTTTTCATCAATTAATAAGCTAAATAGCTTTTAATCATTCAAAAGTTATAGTAGAGAAAACTTATGAAAAATGAGTACGAAAATTTTTGTCGTGTTGAAATTGTCATAATTTTTTGTATTAATTTGTCTCATGTCAGTTTTATGTTATCGTTGCTAACAGCAAGTGCCAATAAAATTTTTCTCTTTCATTTTATATATTCATTACTCTAAAACTCAGTTACACTTCTCCAGGCATTCATATTTTATTAATATCCAAGGCAATATAAGTGAAAATGAACTCTTTGTACGCGAAATAATGAGTGCTTTGATGTCTCGATTCTGCTTCCCATTTTGCACTTTGGCACAACACAGATTCTCGGCATTTTTTCACTTTGTATGATGTAATATTGTATTACATATTATATATATGTAATAATATCGATAAAAATTGCCCGCAAAAAGTCGCCTGTGTTTACAAAATTACATTAGGTTCGATTTTAAGGTTATGTTATCAGGGGGCGAGACCCCAGCGCCACATGCCAATTTATTGATGAAAGTTTTCGTCGGTAAGAGGACACCCCCACCACACAAATTCTGGCAGAGTTTCCAGACCTGTATGTAAGACCGTGCTATAGATAAAACTAACATACAAGAATTTATCTTGTCGATTTTAAGGTAAGTAGCTTTAAATATAATACTGTAAGGGAAAAAATTTAATGGTAATGTTTTAATAATTACAGAGATAATCTTTAATTTGAATATTTCAGCTAATGTTTGGCGATCGGTAGGAACCGACGGTATTTTCATGTAAGGCTTTTCATATAAGTAACATTCTTTATGTTAGTAATTATTATTAATAAGACATTTTCCTTTCTATTTCCAGGTATGAGGACCTTCGTGAGTTGAACTACGGTATGTATTTTACGTAGGTAATATATTCTTTACCTTAGTAATAATTATTAATAATTCTTTTTTCAGATATAAAAATGGTCGACGAAAATTAAAGGTTGTCATCAGAAAGTGACAACCTTTAATTTTCATACATCGTATTTAATTTTTAATTAATTAAATATGTTGTATTTTAATTTTTTTAAATAAATATCTTGTACTTTAATTTTCGTACAACATACAACATTTTCGTACAACATACCAATCAGCGTATGAAGTTAAAAATCGATTTTTCGCACCCCGTTTCAATTCTACTCGAAGTATATTTATAAAAAATACTTTTTTTCATTTTAAAAAAAGTAAAAAAAGAACGCCAAGTATTAAAAAATCCCGACCTTAGTTATAAAACGACCATTATACATATGTTCTTGTGGAACGAGAAAGAGAGAGCGCGCGCTACGGTCGAAAGAGAGGGGACGTGGCTTCGTGCGCTGTCTCTCTCGCTCAGCGGCGCGTAGTAAGTGGGGGTAGCCTCGTTCAGTGGACCGGGCGACTGCAGGGTAGACAAATGTCCACCAGTCTCGCAACGGACGTATGTCCAAATGTAAACAAACGCTTCTTACGTCTTTCCGACTCTAAGGGACAGAAGTTCCCCAAACATTCGATTTTAAATCACAAAATTATAATATCTCGAGATCGGGTGGACGGATTACCTTACAACAAAGACCAATGGATAGCAAAAAATCGAAAAAAAATCGTCCACTACATTCAGATTTTTTACTCAAACCGTTCCGTTGTGAGAGCAGTTTGAAATATATGAAAAGCCCAAAAACCGTCATATTCGCGTATATAAGAGTGCGGCAGGGCTCGCGCAAGCTTTCTTTTTTTTTAATACCTGGCGTAGAGCCGCTACCGCGCCTCTTGATATTTATAATGAATTAAAAAAAAAAAATATGGCATATTTCATAAAAATGTTCAATATGTATTTGATATTTTTTATCGAGCTTTACCTTTATAAAATGTATTGTGTTCCGAGAGAATTATTCTTGGCCAGTGATTTCGCGCACATGTACGGTGACAATTCCATAATCTACTTGGATCTCTATGAGTCTTAAGGGGACCGTATGGTCTAGAGCACGAAAATTTCACCTATTTTCACGATTTTTTTTTGCCATAAAAAATTTAAAAATCGATGTTTTAACTTTTCGGGTTTATTACTACCTTTATTAAGTATACAAAAAAATTTTTTTTTAATTTTAAAAACAGTGTTTATTATCATATAATTGGCATTGAAGACGACCCTCTCGAAAAATCCGACCCGGACGGTGAAGATCGATCCGAGACTTCTACTCATCTGAAACACAAAATTCAAGAAGATTCTTAATCAGAAAGAGTGCAGTTATGGTCGGGACTAGAACAAATCGAAAAAATTAAAAATTGACAAAATGGCGCGCTTTTGAAAAAAAATTCGTAAAATCGGGTTTTTTTTTCACTAGTTTTTTAGTATAAACAATAAGAAATTATTTAAATAAAATTATGATTGTAGTTCCGACGATAGCCATACATGTTGTGAACAACATATCCAAATTTCAAGTGATTCGGTTGAATAGTTTTTTTGTTTTCACCTGCGCAGTGCCGAAAAAAGTCGTTTCGAGATAAATGAGTTTAAAGTTTGAGGTACAGATATTTTCAAAAATTGAGCAAATTTTGAATACTTACAGTTAATCCGCGATTCCGGCACCATATAGGATTCCTTCGGAACGTTCATAATTCAAGATTTCCTCACTCCTTTCATTTCTTCGAGCTGTCCGAGCCTCTTTGGAGTTGTCCGTGCTCCTACGGTTGGCGCTCGATACTCGCAGCTAGTATTTTCGATAGTGAATCGATTGCCCTTGAAATATCTTTTGCGACCTACAGAAGATGGTCGTCTAGAAGAGTCACGGCCTTGCTTTCTATCCATATTTTCTGATATTTTATTTCAAAATTTTCGATGTTGGTTCGTCAAAACGTAACGTTGTACTGATCAAGTCAGGGGAAAGCGAAATGACCGTTTCCCTCACAAATGTTCGACAATAGGTATATTTCGGGGAAGGGAAAAGTATATATAGGTATATAGTATGTACTATATACAGGTATATATTTTCGGAGAAGGATTGGGACAGCTGCTGCGCTCCGATTAGGTTACCGGTTAGCGCTAGACCCGTTAGGAGCGCGCGGACCGCTCTCTACCTGCGTTATGGGCTGTAGAAGCTGTAATATTGAGAATTTCCGCATGAAAATTTCACAGTATATTCTTGAGATACTATACTTTCGACATATCGAAAAAAAAAAAAATCGATTTTTTCAAATTTCTAGACCATACGGTTCCCTTAAATGAAAACAAAATTACAATTGATAATGATTGAAAATTCTGCATTCGCTCCTATACTCCAGTGTATTCCGTCCATTTTTCCGCAAATTATAGTGTAAAATTTACTATATAATTGTTTTCGTATGGTATTCAGTCACGTAAAATAAAAAAAATGATTTGCCGAATAAATAACAATGGCTAATACTGGAATGCAAAACAGAAGGAAGGAATATTAAAGAAACAGAGAAAATACTATAGTTGACGTAAGCATCCAATCAGGCTGAATTTATCAATGACAACACGCAATGTCGTACTTAAGGATTCAGAAAAAATGCCACACTTCGAGATAAGGAAGAGAAGGCAAGGGAAAATTAGAGTGTGCGTGAGGAGTGGAAGGCACGGAAGTAAACTAAGGGATGAAAAAATGCGCGGGAGTAAAAAAAGAAAAAGGAGTCACGAAGAAAGAGAGAAAGAGAGGGAAAGCATGTAGAGATAAATGGTGGAGGGGGGCCATTGGATAAGAGCGACCAGCTAAAATTCGGTCGCCTTATCTTAAGGTTGCGAGGCCCAAACAATTGTGAGGTAAGCCTCAAAATAAAACAGTCCTCACGAGCATGCTTCGCGCGTCTTAAGGGAGCAACGAAGAGGAATTTTGTGAGTTCGTGACGGAAAGTAACGAACGGAGAAAGAGAAAAAATGAGTGATGAAGGGAAAGAAAGCAAAAAACTGAAGGTCTCTTCTTGCTGTGGCCAGTAAACGAATAAGTCGTAAGGAGACACGAAGATGAAAAAAACAGGAGAAAGAAGCATGGAAACGTTTGTTGGGGTATGGATGATTCCACTGAGCTTAAATCCCATAAGTAAGAGGGTAGTCCGATTGTCCTAAGCCACATGCGGCCTCGGCAGTACACCAGTTCAGAGAGATACAAATTGTCGACAGTTCGAATTTACTCTTGAGACTTCTGCTCCTTTCTCAACAATTATTAAGTACTTAGAAGTAGAAGGGCGCAACGTATATTATGCCTAACTACGAGTGATGTTAAGAGCGCCATTTTGTAGACCAGCACCGATATACTGTTCTTTCCAGCGTATACAAAAAACGCCAAGCGCAACAGCAAGAGGAATGATACTCTGGTTATAGACCTTCAAATTTCGTGCTCTCTTTTTTCTTCTGACGTTTCTTCGTTTCAAACAACAGCAGTGACCAAACCATTCACCGATAATATCTTATTCCATATGTTGCGGGGTATTCTGCCTCGGTAAGTATACTCGGAAAATTTCCAATTGGCCGATTTTTAAACGTGTCTATTATTTACACTGAAAAAAGAAATTTGTTGATTCAACAAAACTTTCATTGATTCAATAACTCTTCCGGACACAAGGGGCAAACAAAACAAACTGTTCATGCAATAAATCTTCGATTATTCCAACCGCTTAATTCGGTCGCTCAAATAAATATTGCTCATTATGACAAAAATTACAAATTTCATTTACAGAGATTACAAATTTAATTTTGTTCGCCACAATTTGTTGATTTAACGAATTCATTTCCCTCCGTGTATCTTCTCCTTTTCTCACAGTGTCTGAATATTATCTTACTGATCAAACATCCCTGTCGATTTTAATCTTATGGATGTCAATCTATAAATCTTATTAAGGGAGCATATCCGAGTAGACGGTGGAAAAAATAGGTGAATTTTGGGAATTATTATCTCAAAAACTATTTTTCCGATTTCATCCAAGTTTGTTTTATTCGAAAGTATAAATATCGAGGGATATTGACAAAATTTTTTATAAATATATATTAACTGGGAGCGCTGATATTGTGGCTGGCATAAAACATGTCACGGTTTGCGGTCCCCATGATTGCATGCAGTCGATAGATCTGAAACAAAAATTTCGAAAAGATTCTTAAAATGTAATATATAAAGCCCTTCGCATCGTAGGATTACTTGAAAAAAATTTTTTTTCGCAAAATGGCGCCTGATTAAAATTTACATTCATTTTTCAACCTCTGTTTCCGATTTTCAATCAGACGTCATTTTGTGAAAAAAAAATTATTTTCAAAAAATCCTACGATGCGAAGGGCTTTATATATTACATTTTAAGAATCTTTTCGAAATTTTTGTTTCAGACCCATAGACTGCATGCAATCATGGGGGCCGCAGATCGTGACATGTTTTATGCCAGCCATAAAATCAGCGCTCCCAGTTAATATATATTTATAAAAAGTTTTGTTAATACCCCTCAATATTTATACTTTCGAATAAAACAAACTTGGATGAAATCGGACAAATCATTTTTGAGATAATAATTCCCAAAGTTCACCTATTTTTTCCGCCGTCTACTCAGATGTGCTCCCTTAATTCAATAAATTCAATAAAAATAAAATATCGTGGAAAATTGTAAGGAAATATTTGAGATAAAAAAGAGCAAAAGAGTGAGACATTATCGTAAGCTGAAAATTTTATATTCGACTTATCTCTGACGCATATAACAAGAGGGAGACAAGAGGTTCGTGACGGTGAAATATTTTGCTGATCTAGCCGAAGTATTTATTTTCTACCCGAGACGCATGAGCCTTCAATACTTCTACATGTATAATATATATGTGTGTATATGGTCACGCACATTATTTTTCTGTTCTCACGCAAATTCTTTCTACGCCGTTAAATCCGTCTCGTCATTCGCCATACTTAATGCTCCCAACTTTCTCATGTTTACCCTCTAGTCTTGCCATTGCTAGTTCTCATAAAACTGCACCTTAATAAGTCTTGGACTTTATCATTGCATGCTCGACCATAATGTTACCCGAGTTTCGTTTCTACACGCGCGTAAAAAGAAAAAAAAAAGAATCAGCAGTTAAAACAGCGTGTATGTCTCGATTGTACATTGGAGAACTTTTTTTGTGAGAGAGAGCGTGCTAACTCGATACAACGTATCTGGCTTAATATTCTCTCGGGATTGGAATTCCCTCATTGCCAAATTTTATATTTTAAATGTTTCCTCGTTTATTGAGGATGAATAAAACGGCGTAGAAAAAGAAACGAGACGAATTGTGGTATTGGAAAAATAATTAATTGATTTGTTGAATCCCATGGTCTTTTTTACATTTTACTGACTCACAGCATTTTCCATTGTTTTTTACCGCTTATGAATCTGAATTGAAATTGCCGATTTTGAATAGACGATTAAAATTTATATATATATAAATCTATAGGTGAAAAAAGTTTGTCCGTTTATCACTCGAGAATCAAGGAACCGATTGTATTGAATCTTTCACAAGAAGAAAGCTCCTGATCCACAATCGATTTAAGGGTAGATAACTTTTCAATATATTTCGCGCATTCAAGAATTTGTCGTGTTTGTATATGCGCGTGCAGACAATACAAGCAAAGCGATTTGTTGCCTTGCGGCTCTCTAATTGGTCACGACCGAGATTCCAACACACTGAAGAATTTGACGTGTCTGTATATCCGCGTGCAGAAGATACATGCAAAGGCCTCTTGCTGCCTACCATCTTTCTATTATATCTATTGTGACATGCTAATTTTGCTCACGTCACATAATCTTAAAACTATTGGCACGGCACGGGAAAGGAGCGTTTTTCGTCGATGATGAATTTCTCTCGAGCATCCTAAAGGGCCAAATGCGATCGTATTTCCGATTTATTAATTTCTTTTGTATTTTTTTTATTGGGGTTTTGTAACCAATCGCCCCCGCGATTGTTACTTCCACGGCCCAGGGTCCTTCCCTCTTACCTCCGCACTCTTTCCATCTATTCCTCTACTCTTCCATCCATTCTCCCACATGCGCGGCTGCAGCCGACTTATTCCCGCGCTGTATCGCATTTACCGAGGGCGAAGGGAAACTGCAGAAAACCTTGCCGGTACAGCCGGTGCCCGACTAATCTCCGCGGGTGGCAATGCGAGCACGCTCAAGCACGGCCACCAGAGGCGCTCAGACCTCCTCAGCTGTGATGCAATGAGCCTAATTTCTTTTATATTATTTTTATAATTCATGTACGAGCGAGCGTCGGATTCATAACAATAAAAGTACATCGAGTCGGAGAGGGGAGGCTGTCGGTATCATCGTGGATCTTTGGCCATTCGAGTTTATTTTAAATATCTCGAACATTTAAAAGTCATCACGCGAGGGTCTCTAACTCGAAGCCCTCACCCTAAGCTGTCGAACTCAGGATGCGTCTTCAAGCATTGGGAGGATCACCGTTTTCTGTCAATATCAAGGCTCAAGGTCGTAATTCAATCTCGGCCGAACATCGAATACAAATATTGTTAGTATTGTCGTCGAGCGATTATCTAGAGAGAGAAGGTTCTTGAAGAAACGGTTGCGATTCCCGGTCACGTAATTCTCTCGGTATGTTTATCGAGGACTCGAGTTTTGGGTAGCAACGACAGAAACCATAGCGGTGAGTCATCGTCTCGCTCTGATATTTTTGTGTTGTTTAGTTATTGTACTCGCGAGTAATATTTTGAGAATTTGGGAATTAAAAGAGCGATATTGTTTCGGGGTACGCGTGTGCTTGGAAAATTCTAGTTACGTCTTGTGACGCGAATAAAGATCTTTCACGAAGTTATCGTTGTTTTATTAATTGAATTACCGAGAGGAATTCTAATATTTTATTTTGCCCAGTCTCGAGATCCATATTTTAAGTTAGAGTAAGATAAATTGCAATACCGATCGTTCACTGTTGTTTCGTTGAAGTTAAAGGCGTGGCCTTTTCCGTTAAATAGTTTGTTGCGAACGATCGGTGGAAATTATTTGCTTCATTTATGTGAATTTGTTTGACGGTTAACTGAGAATTCCAATTTGTGATTGGAATTAACTGGACATAATTTTGCTATTGAAATTTATCTAAAAATTGTGAGCGTTAATTTATTTTACTATCGAAATTTAATTGGATAATTATAAAATTCTTATGACTGTTCTCGATATCATTTGTAAATTATATTTTTTATTTTCCGGAACGATAATTTATAACAAAATTGTTATTGCCTAAGATTTGAATATTTATTCTATAATGAATAAATCATATTGTAATTCCAGATTTCTTTTGTATTGGTGTGATTATTATTTTATGAAATAATCCCTCCCACTCTACCAATTTCTTAAGCTGTTTTTACCGGGTAAACTTTTACCGAAGTTCTCGATTTTTCTTTATACATTTTGTCAATGAATTATCATCGACTGGCGCCCTGAAATTACCGAGAGCTAAAAGAAAAAGCGGGAAAAGCGTTACTCTATATATAATAAAAAACCAGTCTGTCAGTTGTGATGGTTCAAAACGGAATTTTGACATGATATGGATAAATTTAGGAAAAAAAATATTTCGTAGTTCAGTGAATATAATGTGTGAGAATACAGAGAAGAATATTTTCGTTTGATAAAAAAAATTATTACCTACAATGACGCATGTTAATATCTATACGGTGAAAAATATAACCTCACCCGCTGGTGAGGTTATGTTTTTAACTACTTTCCAAGAGTAATACTCTTAGAAACAAAGTTTGTTTTTCATGGTGGCTATCTGTTTGTTATGGACAATCATAAATTAAAAAAAAAAAAACAGTTCACTTCATAGTTCAGTGTGATATTAAAAATTAACTTTTTTTTTTGTAAAAGCGAATGTGTGAAAACATGTAAGATAGAAATGTATGATGTGAGCATAAATGAGAACTTATAAAAACAATAAATGTTGGTGAAATGTTTATTATAAAAATTCTACAAATTACTTTTGGTGTGGAATCCTGATTTTCAATAGTTTTCAGTTACCCGGTTCCTGTTATGATATTAAAATTCGCATGGCTGAAATACGAAAAAAAAACAAACCCCCAATATTCTGCAGGCTGCGCTAAGTTCCTTCGCTTTTTCTTTTTGGCATCCCACTACATATTTTATATTCAGCTGGGGTTTCGCTGATTAACTGAGCATTGATATTCAAGGATTATCTTTCACAACAAGTCGAAGGATCATAACGTCAACAATAGTCTAATAGAATCACTCGGTCAGGCTTGTGCAAGATACGAGTGAAGATGAAATCATGTGAAAGAAATGTAAATATTCAATATTTATTAAATTCTTTAGTGCTCATTGTGATATGATTTGTTGAAAAAAAGGGTACCAAAAATGTTTCTATATGGTTTCAGTCCTGGCCTTCCGATAATGTTTTTCTCATGATATTGAAATTCACATCGCTGAGACCCAACAAATATTTATATCTGATTTCTAAATATACTGAAGGCGCTGCAGGATGTGACCTGAGCTGAGTTTCTTCGCTTCATGAATTTGATCTAAAAAAAACTGTTAAAGCTAAAAAGCTATTAAAGATACATCAATATATCAACAACGATGAGCATGCAGTAGGTGTATTGCTACTGGGATCTCTCATGTTCTTCCATACAACTGTACAATTTTATATAAGAGATCTATCGAATCTGGAACGGGTTTTTTTAGTTAAAATTTTCGGATCAACTTTTAGTTGAAATTTTCCCACACGGAAAAAATTAGTCTAGCAACAGTCCCGTATAGGCACGTCTCCGGAACTCGCAGATCACTCTTCGATAGTCTCTTTCCGATACTTTCTAAAACTTTTTTCGCGAATCTTCCCGATACTCTTTTAGAAGTTTTTTCCGATGGTCGCGCCAACTCTTTCTGAGATTTTTCAATACTCTTTTCAAGAGTTATAAAAGCTGGCGTTGGTATCGACGACGTTCGTCCTTGAAAAAGGCCTATAGTCAGCGACCTAATAGTATCAGGTTAAAATTTCCGGCTGGGTTATCTAAGAATTAGGCAAGTTACACGCGAACGCGAATGAGAGGTGTTCAATGCCGCCTACTAATCAGAAACGCAAATTTGTCGCAGTTTCCAACTTTGTCCCAAAGATGACCTTCGTTCGCGTCTGCGGATAGTCTGCTTGATACTTACATAATCCAGTCGCGATTTCAACTCAATACTATTAGGTCGCTAACTGGAGTCTTTTCCTAAAGACCAAGGCTGCCAATATCAACGTTTGATCTTAGCCAAAGCCTAAAACTTAAATTTTTTTCTATGCATCAATATATAGACAATGAAGTATTTCGAAAAGATTCCAAAAAAATCTCGACGAGACTAATTTTTTCTGCACAGGTATTAATTAAATATATACTATAACCTCGATTCATCGAATCTTGATTCATGTAATGCCCCCGATCGATAGGGGAAGCGCCCTCTCCAATTCGGCCATTTGTCTGGTGCGCAGAGACGGAACGACGAAGCGTGCGGAACATTCTATATTTGTAAGCGCAATGCGGAGTTGGTCCCGCAGCTCTTCCAAAAATCAAGGTTGTAATGTACTATTGAAAAAAGAAAATTGCGTCGGTTGTGACATGTTTTTAGATTCCTGTAAAATATAACAACTAGCATTATTAGATTGTGCTGCAAGTTATATCCAAGTTTTCGAACATTGACCGGAGAGTTGACTTTTGAACGTAACTGTGGCGAGACTACTACCTTAACCTCTTATATTGTTGAAGCGACTGGCGACACATTTCGAAAGTCAAAGTCTTGAGGAAAGGCAACAATCACACTCAACTGATTGGATTTAAGACGAAATCAACAAAGAATCCTTTTTGTTCAACAAAATATTAAGCAGTATAAAGCAACATAATGTACGTGCTATTGTACAAATTGCATGCTTAGTTATATAAAAAATATAAAGTTTGTGTCAATATTGTTAATTATTACACTATATTCTTTGCTTGTGACAGACACTTTTATGTTGCTTTAATAAATACCATTTCATCGGTCTTCGCACGAGATATCAGTTTAATCGAATGAGCCTGTGGAAACGAATGAAGATTTTGTTTACACTGAGAAAATAATATTGTTGATCCAATCGAAATTTGTTTAATTCAACAAAATGGTTTCGTCAAATGCGTCAAAAGGAATATTTTGTTAATTTAAAAACGTCCAATAGGTGTTTCAAAAAAATTAATTTTGTTGAATTCACTAAATATTATTTTCGATGAATTGAGACTGATTTTAACGAAACTAAAACTTGTTTCAATTAATAGATTCTTTTTTTGCATCATAATCATGTTTATTTCAAAACACTAAGATTTCATTAAAATCAGAAAAACATGCTCTTTGCCCAAATATATATTTCATTATACGAAAATTACATTGGTAGTATAATTATTAAATATAAAATATGAAATTAGTTGAATATATTCGACTAATTTCATTATGTATTCACTAATTTAAATATATAATTCAAAATTAGTTGAATAACTAATTGCTCATAATTTATTATGAAAAACTAGTTGATCACGAGTCATTGGATCAATTTATGCTCGTCCAGGGGCCGGAGTGTATGTGAGAAAAGCCTTGGTGCTCTGCGCCACGCGGTGGTCGGACCGAGAAGCTACTCAAACGTTTTCATGATTACACTTCAACCAATATCTAGTTGGAAGAAGTACTGATCACTTTAGTTAATCGAAATATATGACTCAGCTAACACAATCAAAAGTTTGATTGCATAAGACGTTTTATTAGTTCTGACAATGTCAAAGCGTGTTCACGCAACTAAACCTTATTTGTTGAAATATTTCGTATCCGCAATCAATGATTCAGTTGATGGAACTATACGATTTAGTTGACACAACCACAAATTTGGTTGCATGGAAAGTATAATATTTCTTTTTTAGGATTGTTGGATTAACTATTGATTTAGTTTTTTCTACAATGCCATTTAGTTACGATGACATCGAAGCATGTTCGTGCAACTAAATATGTACAACAAAACAATTTGATTGTTCCAACCAGTGAAATTGCTGGCTGCAATACATATGCGCTCATCACAACAATATTTCTGTTGAGTTAACAAAATTGCGGCGAACAAAATGAAATTTGTTGATTCGACAAATTTTTTTTCTCAGTTTATATTGACGAATTTTAGTTGAACTAGACATTTTTTCAACAATTTAACAAAATATTTAACCGCGATTCCATTGATATATATTTCAACGTATCCGCCTCAGAGAAATTTATGGTGCAGGCGACCATATTTTAACTATATTAGATGTTTCCCTGGGGTGATCGAAATACTTTATGGTAACGATAATTCGAAAAAATGTGGTTCTATTTACTATATTTTATTAGTCGATTGCATTATGTGCATATATTGGCTGTAACAATGATCTTCGCAAATATATGTTCCGTATTTGTTACCAGAGGATAGTGATACCTTTAGTAAAATGTATAGAACCTTTTACGATCGAAATAGTGCACTCGATTATGCTCATGATAGAAGATATCAATGTGTTTATCGATGTAACTTTTTTTCACGTGCATGCCAACCATCTTTATGTTACATTATGTTAATAGTTACTACCATGAGATATTCTAATGAGGCCTACCCATTGAAAGTTATTAACCACCATAGAAATGGTGAAAAAATGGTTAAATTCACAAAAGTTCGGTCCAACAATAAATATGCTACAGCATATCATATTTTTTATATCAATAGCAACTTGCTTATAGTGTTGCTTGGATTATTTACTCATTGTTAGGGGTTTTACTATGGCCTATAGCACTTTTTAAATAACACATGGTTACACACATCATTGGGATCTTATGTTTGAATAAACACTAAAATTATAGTTCAGTTAAGGCATACGTCCAGAATTTTCAAAAAATCGATTTTTTTTACAGATTATTATTCTCTATAGTTTTAGGCGTATTTCTGTGTAAGTCGATTGTACAAATTCCCCATAGATCGAAAGTTATTATAGAAAACGTGACTGCCCAACGAGAGTCTGATGCGCGCACTTGAAACTTTAAATGCATTTTTCTCAAAACTACTTTTTCTGGCACGGTCTGCATGATAACTCATACAGTTTTTAATATTTTTTGATGCTTTTTTTTTAAATATTCGGAATTGTTTTCTCTATAGTCTGTCGAGTCGGATTTTTGATGTTGTGATTAAAAAATTATATAAACATAATTAAAGTGTGACATTTATGACACAAAATGCACACTTTTTTTTAAACTGCTGTAAATTGCCAAAATTTTTTGAATTTCAAAAATCCGGCTCGACAGACTATAACTACAACTTTATTTTACAAGAATTTTTTTACGTTTTGCAGATCCATCAGCATTTCAAGAAGAAATGATGCAGACCGTGGAGCAACTTTTTTTTCATACTGCTTCGGGAAACGTGATTTTTTATGTTGTAATTTTTGAAAAAAAAAATGAAATAAATTTTTTTATAAAGTTTAAATACTAATAAACAATGTGTAAAAATTATTTTTATTAATTTCTATTGCTATCTCTTCTAAAAACAGTTTTTCTTTTAGCGCGTTTTGGGCGCTGCTGGACGTATGTAAGGCGTTAACTATAATATAATTTCCCCGACAATTTTCTTTAGTAAATTTTACCATACGACGTCCAATCATACGTGTTTGTTGTAGGTACCATTGACTTTTCTCTCAGTGCGACCGTAGGATTTTGTTGAACGAAATATTTTTTTAATGTTTGAAAAAAATTTGTTTTTCCGTGTGAATATATGAGGGAAATTTTTGGGGTGCACGTTGAAAATTCTTTGTACGTTCGTGTGTATGATGGTGGTCATGGATATTAACGTTTCTGGCGATAACAATGGCCCTGAGCCCATGCACAGTTGCTCGTTGATATTTTTCATTTGCGTGGGACGTTGGCGCCTTTGTTCTCCTCGCCTCTGGACATTTTGTTCCGGCCAGTTGGTGGGTATCCGTGGAATAGAAAGGAAAGCAGGCGAGAATTTCCCTGATTCATACACACACGGGTACCCACACGCGTCTAGAAATTTTCGGTCATGCTTTCTCGTTCATGTTAATGGTCTGGTTAAAATCTATCCCATATCGTCCTCTATAGTGCATCCTTTTATATGTCCCCAGATGGAGAAGACATCAAAAATCATACGTGATCTTTAAAGAGAAATAAAAATCGAAGATTATGGTTCTGTTACTAAAGAAACACAGAATGACTCGGCACTCATTCATGCCTCATGCCTCATGCCTCTTCCTACTCATACAAGGCCGACTACTCGTACATGGTTGGTGACTAGGTACTTTACCATATCACTCCAAAAAATCTTCTATCAATCATCGTTACTGCAGTAGAAACGAAAATAGCCAACACAAGTTATCTAAGTTCGAAAATAAAACAATATTTGGTATGAAGAATTCTATACATTTTTATTGGTAAAAAGTGTTGTGAGTTTTTTCTATTTTATCGAAAAAATTTCCAAGAAATATGTAATGGAAAATTGAAAAGCGGAAATTTAGAATTTCAATTCTTTTTTTATCATATATTGTTAGGTTTTCTGAAAATTGGAAGCTCATTATTCTTGCTGCAGGAAAATAATGACTGTGAAACAAACGACGAAGTTGAGTTTTTTAGTGTTATCTAAAGGTTCACAGACTGAGCTTTAACAGGGAGAACTATCTTGACTCAGGTTTTGTTTACTGGCGAGAGATAAATCGAAAAACTCCGAGCGAAGAGTCCGAGAGAATCATCTAATCGGAAAGTCCGCAGACAATCCGACGGGGTGTCTCCAAACTTTAATTCACGAATAAGTATAGAAAGGGAGAAAAGTTGGATACACGAAATCCTAAAAGCGTTTCTACATGATGTGGTCAACGACTAAATCAGAAGAGTTCGGAAAGAGAGAAAGAGAGGGATGAAGAGAGAGGAACGAGGAGAATATACCGAGAAGGAGGCAAGAAGTTGGGAACATAATTGGCCTTGGAATTAGCGAGGGGCTATTCCAACGACGAGTCTTGCGTGTGCGGTGGACCGACAAAAAGGCGGTTACTCCTTCGTCTCTTTGCCACAGAGAAGCATCCTTGACGTCACTGTGACAACGAAATAGGTCTCTAATACCACGAGTATGTGCGGACCAAAAAGCACACTTGAACATGCACACCCACATGGAAATTTGGAGAACGACGAGAATGGAAATGGACACGCACCGGGTAAATGGTTTACCAAATTACCTAGGGCTGTTGAGAGAGATTGGATTTGACTTTCGAAAGGATTTCACCTAGACCACACTCGACGAGTCTTCAGCAATGAGATAGACAAAAGTAAGAGATCAGAAAAGGTAACGAATAAATAGGAATAGTTTCATTTCTGAAACGACACTCTCTTCATCTTCGAATAAAAATCCTCTTTCTTCTACAGATTGTTTTTCTATCTCTCACATAAAAAAAACTGAGGAGAATGCACGGTTTTCGTCGAGATCAATAACAGTCTCTTACCTTTATTTCTTTCTCATTTTTTTACTGAAATGAAAAAAACGGACTAGGCAAATTTAGAGCGAAAAAATAAATGCTCGATCGAGAACTAGAAAATTGTCTCGTCGACGCTTTTTCATTTCTTTACTTTCGCAAGACAAGCGTTCTTCGAAAATGGGGGAGATTTCAACAAGAACACGTACCCTCGGCAAATATTCCTCAAATTGTTCGTAAATATCACTTGTATTAGATCCATCCTCGATATCTCGACATAACTCGAATATAAGGGACAAACATTCAAGGGTCGTAAACTTCTTCGTCAGCTTTCTTATTTGCATTTTTTACTTGAAAAATTGAGAAGGAAATAAGATATTTTTTTCTAAAAAATATATTCTGTCATCAGAATCTTTATATTAATTTCTGTATTTATTAGGATTAAGAGAACAAAAAATGTTCAATTCTATAATAGACAGTTTCAGCTCTTTTTTTCTTATTTGTTACTCGAAAAATTGAGATGAATTGCAAGATGTTTTTCTACTCGAAATCAGTTATTCAGTTATTAGAATTATAGATTGATTTCCTTGCCGATTAGATTTAAGTACACAAATTTATAATTCACTCGTTTGTTTCAGCTTGCTTTTTTATATTTTTTTCTTAATCGATTGAAATCGCATACATTTTTTTTTTTTCACTGAAGTATATTAGATTATTGAAACTCCAAATGAGTCTTCTTATATAGTGTTCTGCACACGAACGTACACTCACTAAAAAATATAATAGTTTCGTTTACTTGGCGCAGTACAAAATGTTCTCTCGTGTTTATTAATTATCGATACAAGATAATTTTTTGCTACAAAATATTGAGTTATTGGAGTCTCGAGATTAGTTCCCTTATTAATTAGAGTTCAAATTTATGATTCATTCAGAAATAATAACTCTCTTGGCTTAGTTGCAGTGCATAATTTCGTTTCGCGTATGTATGCGCGCAATGCATCTATCGATCTGTCATTGTTGTCATTTACTTAAACATCAGTATGAGTTTGAGCGCTTTTCCAGTTCACTGGGATTCTACGATTGTGTGGTATTTCCCAATGCAAAGGATTGTGTGAACAGGAACTTATGAGGAGGGAGGATTGCTCGACGATTTATCCAGGCAAGGCTGGCCAAATCACTGATGAACCACCGCGTGACGGGTTCCCTTCAATCCTCGTCCCGCGTGTTTGCCTGTGCACGCACATTTGCCTTTGTAGGTGTAAACTGGACATTGACTAACGGTACATGCATTAAATTGTACAACGTCAACGCTTTCTGCTACACAAAAATGCCACGTTTCACTTCATTGCTCTCTCGTTAGCTGGAGCATTCAAAACCTCTCACACATGTAATTGACTTTACGTATCGAAAATAATTTACTGTTAGGGTTTTGAGACACTGGAAAAAAAAATTATCAGCTTTTATATATTTCTTCATAATTTATGACCTTACAGAATTTATGAATGATTCGCAAAAATTTACAAAAGATGACACGGGGAAAAGGTGACAAAAAATCGTCGCAAGAACAAATTTTATGATCAATGTACAAGGTGAGTTAGTTAAGTTAAAAATGTTTCCTAAACAAAAGCTCAATACTTTTTTACGGAAAAGAAAAACTTGCTAAAAAATGTAGTTTCAAATTTAAAAACGGAGTTATCTTTCAAATGGTCTTGAAAACGTCTACAGATAAGAAATATATTTATCAACAATCATTCTCTCCCCCTCTCAAAACTAAACATTTTCTAAAGCTAACGTTAAATATTTTATGATGACAATTTTTTTCATTTCTTTTTGTAGTGGTGTCTCATTTTGCACCAATACCCTGCCATTCTTAATGCTTTTCGTCGTGTCTGAGTATCCCATATTTTTCTGGTATTTTTTCTTCATGAGGCCAAATATACGTGTAAATCATTAATGATTGCAATGCTCGATGGGCTTTGTCGTACAAGCTTCAGCTTGTACGACAAATCTGAATACGGAAAATTGCAAACCGAGTGTTTGTGGTCATGCTAGGTTAGGCCTCCCTTATTTAACGGACAACAGCACTGTGACGGCTTCAAAAAATCGATTTTTTGAAAACCATTTAAAAAAATCTAAAATACTTTTAAGATTGAAATGCCGTTGGACCCAGGTCGAAAAAATAATTATTTTCGTAGATATTGAATATTTTGTGGAGCGGTGCAGCGGTCCGCGACGCTCGGGGTCCCAACTTTGAACGCGTTTTTCTCAAAACCACTTTTTTGAGTGCGGCACGCAGCAGAACTCGAGCAATTTTTATCCGATCGACTTCAAATTTTTACTGTATCAATAAAAGTAGATTATCTAGAGAAGTACATAAGCTTTTTTCGATATCTCAATAATTATAAAAGTTATAGCCTATTTTCGACGAGAAATTTTGCTCAAAAATCATTCTTTAATTTCAAAGGCGTGCCTATTTTTTAAAAATCAATATTTTTCCAAATCCCTATGTACTTCTCTTCAAAATATCATATTATTAACGAAAACACTCGGTATTTTTTTTCAGATCGACGTTGAAGAGAGTTCTGCTGCGTGCCGCGAACCACTGCGGAGATGACGCGAGAACTTCCCCAGCGCCACCATGCGGCGTGAAAAATGTGAAAAAAATGTTTTTTGATACATTAATAAACAAGGAACAAAACCCAAAAAAAATTTTCGAATACCTCTTTTTTCCCACAAAAAAAAATTCTTGAAAAATGTGAAAAAAATAGGGGGTCACAGTGGTGTTGTCCGTTAAGAATATGAGAGTTGGTGTACGCGTCGCAGATTTCTTGATCGTCATACCGGCAGAGGCTATTTGGGAGGAAGAGGATTTCGAAAGTGAGAGAACAAAATCGAAGTAAGAGAGAACCAGCCGGATTAGAGAACAACCCGACGGCTCGGACTGTATAAACTACGGAACCCTTGTTAGATATCAACTATATACTAAGTAACCAACAGATGTAATGAATACAATTTTACTCGTCAAGTTTTATGAGATACGCCTTTTTGTTGATGAGAGATGTTTATATATAGTATATTTTAGTGGAATACCATGTATTAGTGTGTATATATATATATATAGATAAACGGCAATCATTTGCATATCTACATCAGGGTTTGGATGTCAGAACATTTTGCGAGAATGGCAGTGAAGCAAATTCTATTATAGTCTCGTCCATGAATATTGATCGAGAGTTTTGTGGTATGAGAACTCAAAGGGGTTGCTGATGATGCTGCCTGTCAGGAAAGTTGATATACGCGATATATATAAACTACAAACTTCTTTTCACCCAACTACCCGTGCGTCAAATTGTCAGGGTAGCCCTAACGTAAATCGGGGCCTTTAAAGGCTTGGACATGGATACCCTATCAGATATAGCCACAACACTGCTAGGCTAGGCCCCGACAGGACTGTGTCTGGGATGCCAGGATTATTTAAAACATGGCACTTTTAAGGTAACCCATTGAGGACCTAGTCGGGCTTCACTAGGGTAGTCTCCATTCCAAGGAATTCTCATATTATGACAGAACGAAGTCGGGTCCCGATAAGGCAAACAAATCGGAGCCTTATTGATTTCGAAAATTGAAAAAAATTTGCATGACCGCATCCATTTTATCGGGTATATTAAAAATTTGAATGTTTTTCTTTATATTGATAATTTTAAATAATTATTTAATAATAAAAATTATTATTATAGTTGATATTGAATTTACTTCATTTCATTGTTTTTATTAACATGTTTTTTAAACGTTTTTGCTTTGCGATATAGAGATTTTGAATTATTCGTTGGAAGATTCTGAAATGCTATGTATGTTACATTTTTTAACCAATTTTTTTTAACGAGACTATAGCCTAATGGTAGCGTGCGTATGCGGTTGGGTCTACACTTACGTAAGTAAATAGGATCAAAACCCGGTGTAGGCAGGAAAATTTGGCTGCGTAAATTAATGTCAGGAGTAATGGAAATAGTCAAATATGACCAAATATAATCAAAAATTAAATTCTAATTAAAAAACTAACATTTTTTTTAATGTTTGATTTTTGATAGAGCTCCGATCGGGTTAGTGATAAACGCCCCGACTTATTTGCCTTCAAAAGCCCTTGTTTAAAAAGTATGGCCGCCCTTTCAAAAGCCAGTAAGAGTTTCCATACAAGGGCCCTGACTAAGTTAGGAAATCCTGATTGGGGCCTTTTCGCAGGCTCGACTAAATCGACGCACGGTTTTAATATCGGCAGCTAAACATTCAATGAATGTAACCTGTTCATTCCGCCATAAGATAACTAATAATTTCAACGATCTAAAATTATTATTATCAAATTTTTGTTCATCAGCTTCTCTGACGTGTCGAACAAGACCTCCCTCACAGAACCGAACATCCAATGAACATGGCATGGATGTTTTCTGGCCTTATGCACGTACAAAATACATCCATTGAATGTTTGGTTCCGTGAGGGCCTGTAGCAATGCCTGTGCTTTTTCCATAGCCTAAAATCGATCCACACTATCTCTGTAACTTCGCATTTAATCTCTATAAGACGATATTTCTATTATTTCATCTTACATGAAATCTGTACATCATTGTGTACGCTTCTCGCGTATACCTGCGAATCAGATACATTTTCACATTAATGTCAAAGAATTAAGCGATAGAGAAAGGGGGGGGGGGAGAGAGAGAGAGAGAGAGAGAGAGAGAGAGAGAGAGAGAGAGAGAGAGAGAGAGAGAGAGAGAGAGAGAGAGAGAGAGAGAGAGAGAGAGAGAGAGGAGAGGGGGGGGGGGAGGGAGAGAGAGAGAGGGAGAGGGAGGTAGAGGGAGGGAGAGAGAGGGAGAGAGAGGGAGAGAGGGAGGGAGGGAGGGAGGGAGGGGGAGAGAGAGAGAGAGAGAGAGAGAGAGAGAGAGAGAGAGAGAGAGAGAGGGGGGGGGGAGAGGGAGGGAGGGAGGGAGGGAGAGGGAGAGGGAGAGGGTGAGGGAGAGGGAGGGAGAGAGAGAGAGAGAGAGAGAAAGAGAGAGAGAGAGAGAGCTTTTGCACGACGTCGAGTTACGACTTCTTTCTAACTTCTGCGCTCCTCTCACCTCCAGCCTCCTAATAAACCATTTTACCTCTAATTACATCCTCAGAAAACGGTTGCTTTTTCTCATTAGCGAATAGTTTGACCGTTCACTAAAATTATTACGATCACACCTATAAGATGGCACACCTTTTTTACATTTTTTAACAGCGATCTCATCTTCATTCAATAGAATGCCGATGATGAAGGGTCGATACGCAATCGTACATGAAGGCGATACTTACACCCTGAGGTATCTCATAAAACCAACTTGTTGGTGAAAATGAAACATTGTGAATAATAAATTTGTAAATTCATCTTAAAAATAGATAACTCTCGAGAATCCCCCAATTTTCTAATCTATTCTCGCAATCTTTCCCAACTATAAAGTTTCGTTCTAACTTCCATCCTTAAGATCAAAGTAGACGTCGGTCCCAAGGACCGTATTAACGAAATGTTTCGCTGTACATACTATGAGCTTTATTGATGCTCGCGCGTTGAATGTTCCACAGTATCAAATAATGAACAGAGACGAAGAGGGAAAGAGAGAGAGAGAGAGAGAGAGAGAGAGAGAGACGCAGAGAAAAATAGAGGGAGTGGGAACGACGAGTGTTTCAAAGGACATCAGTCTCTACATCGTAATTGCATTTAAATTCAACGCTAACTTCTAAGTGGCAAGTTCTGGTCTGTCGTCGACGTTCATTTGGTACAATACAATTGGAATTTTTTTTTTTATCACAATAAACATGTACTTACAAGATACATGTTTATTATGTCTCCGCCCCTCGAATAGGGGCGGAGAAAGAGAGAAGAAGAGAGGAAATTTACAAACATGTTTCTGTAATAATATTAATCGAATTTTCCGATAAATGCATACGATTCTCATCATTTAATTTTCTTTAATGAATAACAACTATATGTATAGATGTAGAAGCTGAAAAAGCACTATCAGTACATCCAGCGTTAAATGACTATTTCAGGGCGGGGACGAAATTTCTCTACCACTGCATGGCTGTCAGATGCAGTGATCGTTTCAACATTGCCAACGAGTCACTTGTCACGAGCGGATACTTCACATTTACGCAGATAGACTTCCATATCAACTTTAAAAATAGTTATGGTTATAATAACAATAACAATAACAATGATTTTGATATTAATCATAAATTTTAAAGCCCACATTAAAAAAATCGCGATTTTTCATGTAGTAAAGATTAAGCAGCGAGGCTACGATAATGTCCTGTTGATGCCAGAAATACTCGAAAAGAATTAAACAAGTCCTAAAAACTGGTGGTTTCGACAGTTTGGACCACAGAAAATTTATATTGATTTTTTTTTCTCTGAATATTTCGTAATAATAAAAGCTAGGAAGTTGAGATTGGATATATAATCGAGGATTTAGGATAGGGGGAGAAAAAGAATACTTCTCATGTGTCAAGTTCAATAAAATTCATTGACTCTAGAAAGATATTTGACCACACGCTGAGCAAAATATAAGACATCGGCATATATACCATCGATAAATGAGAGCCATTTTCCTTTGAAAATTATAATCCCAGCTATGGGGTGGCTCAGCCAGGTTTCCGAGGGTTAACGCGTACTCCTCGCTTTTAGGCTTAAGTCGAAGTCTCTTTCTCATTGCCTTTTACTAAAATCCTATGTCAAGATTGAGAGAGGATTTTCCAAACCGCGACATGACAAAAGACACACTCGTGAGCTCGACCAACAAAATTAATAGGATGTTCCATATAGTGTTATATATTTTAAAAAAATGCGACGGGGAGGTATTTGAATGAATAATATGTTGCAGCATCTGTAAGTTAATGTATGCTTGAGATTCTGATCCTGATGCTCGCATAAAAAACAAGACGATATTACGTTGAGAAATTTACATTTTTTACGTCAAAAATAATGATTTTCCCAAGTAGACAAAACACATTATAGCCCAGTCAGAATATACAAAAAATTGATCACACAATTTTCTTTTTCTAATCGTAGGGAGGGAGGGGTCATTAAGAATCTAAATTGAGAATTACGACCAGATTTTGCCTATGCGCCGATCGCCATCTGGAATTTAAAGCGGAATTTGTTTTTGTTGAATAACTCGCCCATTTTTAACTTTTGACTAGTAATGATCATAATAGAATTTACAGGAAATTTAATTCTCTATAACTTTGGTTGAAATAATTTTTTGTCTACGATCGATATTTTCCGACTTAATCATGAAAAAAGGGTGAGATTATTTTATTGCATTATCCCGTGTAGAAAATTTACGAGGGTTTTATAGGGGCATGGTTAAATTTCCATAATATTGTTGGGGTCCTAATGAGGAAACCTCATTGGTTCCTGTAAAGGACGATCACACTCTCATAAGTGGACCTCGTGGAGGAAAAAATAATCGCGACCAACATAGGACGTCCTCGTTCCGCCCGAACAAAATCATCAGGGCCAAATGTGGATGCCATGTAAAATATCGGTTTACAAAAGTAATATACGTTGCAGATCCGTCATGTACACATTATAAAATATATTAATTGAATCTATAAGTAATAGAGTTCTCAAAGTGGGACAGAAATAATCTTAGTAAATTTCAATTTAAATTAACAATAACAATAATAGTCGTAGAAGCCGTAGGAGTCACTAGTAGGTAGTCGACATTGCGGCATTTTATAGGCCCCCAATTTGTTTCGGGCTGTCCTAATAATTTTTCAGACCGGTTGTATCACCTAACAGTGCTCTTTTGCTTTTCGAATTCCTCGGGGGTTTCTTTTTGATGCAGTGATAAGTACCGAAGTTTATAGCACAGAATAGATTTACATCGTAGTAAAACTCACCCGTAAGCGTAAACGAGCGAGAAAATTTTTTTTACCGATTACCAGGCTGATGTATAGCGAACAATTCAAGAGATAAATTAACAAAGCGAAGTAAATATTTCAAGTAATGTTGTCATGCATATTTCATCGTCGTTTTGATTTTCTTGGTTTAGGTATATATACGAATATTATTCATGCAAATGGAGTACTTAGGCCCACTGAGTTATGATATGGAAATCCACGCTAATTATTAATATGGAATCCACAATTAAATCCAAAGAGGCCCCAACCTATTTCCCTCATCGAGCCCTTATCAAATTTTCATGTGGAGTCTCCATAACTGCAGTACAAGGGCGAAACAGGGCATTCATGTGATTATTCATCGTTGGGATTCCACGATAGAATCCCATGAGGCCCCTACCTTTTTCCCCCATTGAGCCCTCATTGAATTTCTACGAGGAGTCCCTATAATTGCCCTACAAGGGCCAAACGGGACATTCACGTGGATATCAATCGTCGGAATGCCACGGTAAGATCCAATAAGACTCGATTGAGCCCTTATCAAATTTTTGTGTGGAATCCCCATAATTGTCCTACAAGGGCCAGATAATGCATTCGTGTGGCTGTCCATCGTAGGGGTCCAATGAGGCCCCTACCGCTTGTCCTCATTGAACTTTTATCGATTTTTTCTATGGTATCCCCATAATTGCCCAACAAGAGCCAAATAGGGCATTCGTGTGGTTATCGATGGTGTGGATTGCATAGTACAGCATATAAAGGGCCTAACTTTTATCTTGGTTTCCCCAACAATGTTCTACATGGGATCTCGTTTATTGTGAACTTTAGCGCATTAAGGGACTATATTAAGTTGTTTGGGTTGAAAAAATTGATTTTTTTTGCATTTTCTCAAAGTACATTATCTTAAGAACCTTTTACCTAAATATTATAAGGATCTGAGCACTAGAACGAATATATTTACGTACACTACTTGAGAGTGCGAGTCTCCGAGCGCAGCGATCGACGACTTTAAACGCAATTATCTCGGAATCATGTTTTTTGAAAAGTGCTGTTGCGGTGAGCACGATTTCTCGAAAGCAATTTCACCGATCGATTTGAATCGTTCACTAGCTTGTTTCTAATTATAATGGCTTATTCGTGAACGAAGGAATTTTCATTCGGACCAAAATTTATATTTTCTTGGGTCAAAAAACTTAATTTTTGGAACTTCAAAAATCGAACTTTTCGGAAAAATCGACATTTTTTAAAAAATCGAAATTTCGCTAAACCCTTCGTTCATGAAGAGCGAACCTTTCAAAAAAAGATGTTTTAGGAAAATGGCCATATTATTTCCCCCAGTAGTGAAATATTCTTCATAAAAAAATGTATATAAGTACCTCAAAATATATAGTAATTTCTACGGTGTAGTGTATTTTAATAAAATGGTGTTAACATGGTTAAAAAAATCATGAAAATCCCTTGATTTTCCCGAGCACAACTAGATATAACCCGTTAATGAACATAAACAAACTTGTAGGGCATGATATTTTCGACAATTTTGGTTGCCACCATTTTTCTCCTAAGATCAATATTTATGATGTTACGCCTATAGTAACAAAAAGAGGGGTGCGAAAAAATTATTTCACGAAATATTCGATAACTGCACGTCTTTCCATAACATAAAACTCAAATTATCTTTATTCAACATAAAACCCTTTTCCGCACCACCGCAGGAGTAGAGTTTCAGACGCATTTTTTTCTGGCGTAGTTAGCCCCGGTAGGTCTAATACACCCATTATTACTTGCACTTTTGTTTTTTGACGATTTTTTTCTTATAAATTCTTGAAATCAAAATTCCATTTTTTCTTGCAAGTTTTAAAGATCCCAAAGACATTTTTTTCTTTTTCTTTTTCCAATAGTTACCCCAATAACTATAGTTTTAATTTAATTTTGATACAGAAGTGCCTTACATTAAAAAGGCGAGGATAACATAAGTGAATTGTATTTCGTCCGCAATTTTATTTATTATAATAATTATGTTATATACATTCCTACAAACTAACGTCACAGTATTTACATTTTCTTCTTCTTCAGGTTCATAGTCGTCATCGTTAGTTGAATCATACGTGTCTTCTCCGGTTATTGAGAACGTAAAAATGTAAATAATACTGCGAAGTTAGTTTGTAAGAATGTATGTAATATAATTATTGTAATAAATAAAATTGAGGACGAAACAGTTTACTTATGATACCCTCCCCTTTTTAATGTAAGATCATTTATAGACACTTCGGCATCAAAATTGAAGTAAAACAATAGCTATTGCGGTAAATATTAGAAAATATTGATTTTCATGGGCCTTTTTGAATTCGTAAGAAAAAAATACGCGAAATTAAAAAAAAAATATTTCTACAACAATGTATGAGGGAGCTATGGAAATAGGTAACTAAGCTACGTGAGAGGAGCCTCGGGCCAAGACACAGTGTCGCCACCACGCCGCTCGGCCACACCGATGACGCCGTTCGCTACTCTGTGCGCAGGCGGTCGAATTCAATCATGATCTGTAATGAGATGAACGCTCCAAAGGGTTCGTATCATATTGAATGTTATGCCTAAAAATGTTAAGAATGCTCACGAACTTGAATTATGTGAAAATGTTGACTACAACAATAATAAACCGAATAAACGTATAAATAATTGTATTCCGGCTCGTAATGAAGATATTGGAGCCATTTTTTCAAATTACGCATCTCGCACAGGCGTACAAGAATCTCGAAGAATATTTTAAGTAGCTCCACAATTTGAGGCGTTATTCTTATTTGTTTATAAACTGAACTTTTATATCCTTGCAAAACGTGTTTTTTTCCGTAATCATTTTTTTGAGTTAAATCCTGAATGTACGTGCTGAAAAGAACGGCCCTAATTTTTTTCCACTCTGTAAGCCTTCTCTGGAGGATGCTATAGGAAAACGCCGGATTTACGCGAATCGGTTATTATCGCTGAACTATATAACATGGATGGCTAAAAATTGCATATATCTCTTGGGAATAGATTCTTCTAGGTGATGTATGAGTTTCAGAACAGTACGTTAATAAATAACTGATATTACTGAAACGTTTCGATATTTGAACAATGGGTCAATATGTAAATATCAAGACTTAGGACTTTTTAGATGCTTTTCTCTCTTGAAAGAGAGGTTATTGTGCAAGATTGTGCACTGACCGGAGGGTCTTGCCTGGAGCCGAAATCACTTTTAGATTTTCCCGTCTTGTTTCCGAGGAGTTTCACTCGGCTTGAGATTCAGGACGAATGCTCTCGATTGGATGATTAAGGAAAAAGGAGCGACTGTGTTCAAGAGCACCTATCGTGACACAATTAGGTGAGAAAGCCCGCTTGTGTTACCGTACTTTTATTGTACGATAGGTGCACCCCGTAAACTGAGGATTTGGGTTTTCTCAACGATCGTAAGTCGGAGGTGTTTGATATTCCGTGCATCAATATATTTTTGGTAGGAATAAGGAGAAGGAGATTGGAAAGGGTGGAAGCCTTATAGACGTACGGGAGGTGCGTCGCTTATGCGAGAGCATGCCGACCGTAGCCCTCTAGCAGATTTCTATCTCACCAGAAATCGTGCCAAGGTATTTACAGTACATACAATAAACCAAAAAAATCGTTGTTTAATTGCGATTTACCGCTAAACTTACAATGTTACGTGATTTTAGTATAGAACTTATTTTGTAGATGACATTACGATGTACAACTTTTGTACGAAACATTTTTTGATAAATCTCATTCCAAAAAAGAAAAATTAAATTGAAATACTGGTTTTATTTTTCAATAATTTTTGGCGGCCAAAAAACAACTAATATTTTACAGAAATTTTCAGGGTACATTTCTGGAGATCCAAATTATCTACAAAAGAATTGGCACTGCTCTGGCGTAGTTGAATAGAAGTCGTCCAAATTTATATACATTCCGACTGGGCTATCATGCTAAAGTTATGTTTGTTCTCTCCTTTTTTCCTCTTTAAGGTCTCATATTAAATTTCACCATTTTTTACCGTTATCGTTAGAATGCATATTTCATCTTCTTTAGAAATAAGAATTTATTAGGAGGCCGTTTACCAGAGTCGGCAATTGTTCTTTTCCTTTAAAGATGTCTCGGGCTGAGAAAGAATATTTTTCCTCTTCTTGTACGGTGCGCAATTGTGCTGAGTGGTACACGCAACGACCCTAATAATCCTTTTCTCTCTCTCTCTCTCTCTCTCCCTCTCTCTCTCTCTCTCTCGCTCTCTCTTTATCTATCTCTGTCGTTCTTTTCCTCCTTCTACCGTTTTTTGGGGGTAAAAAAGTCTCGTAATCTTAAGCACGTTATGGGTTCGTTTTCTGAACAAGAAAGACTGAGACTTAAAGCGAGGTCCAGACACGCCAGAAAACCATATACCAAGCAACTCTTCTACTAGCTCCTCACTCTACTTCCAAAACTCTTTGCCCTTTTTTAACCACTTTTCTTCACTTTTCTTCGCGTCCCTTTGTCCAGAATAGGCATCGCTTCTTCGCCACTGCCATTCTCGTGAATTGGATTAGATTCGCCAAGAAAAGTTACCGTTTTTCTGACCACATACTCACAAGAGTGTCGGAGAAAGAGAAGGAGAGAGAGAGAGAGAGAGAGAGGAGAGAGGGAGAGAGATAACAATAAAAACGGAAAATGGCGCCTATAGCAAACTACGTGCGGCTGTATGTACCACGGATAAAAACTCTCGGGCTAACCAACAGGGGGTTTCGCTTGTTCTCACGTTCACCCTCGCGGACAACACCGTAAATCTAGACGAGGACCCTGTGGAGAGCCAACAACCCTCGCACTGAACGTTTTATGGATAAGCTGAGAGCCCGAACGGAGGGCAATTATAACGGTAGCTACGCGGGAAAGATGAGGGACTATTGGATTGCAGAAATAATGGTTATTAAACTCACAAATCGACCCGCTTTATTTACAGACTTTTTCGATCCGTTCAAATTTTCGTTTAGGCAACATTATTCAATGTCTTCCATAATAATGTAGTATCAGTTGTAACTAGAATCTTCGAGTATTCGTAAATTATTAATATACCACCAGAAAAAAAAACGTAATTATATTTTTTATACCCCGTTTATGCAAAAAAACATACTTTCACGATACTTTCAAGAACGAGCTGGGACACATGTGGTAGATGTCTGGCATTACAAACAACATTTTTCTTTATTGAGGGTGTTCCAGGTCAACCGCTCGAGCTCTGACTTCTGTACCCATCTGGTCATTCTGAATTAAAAAGTCCCCAGCCATTTTGATAACACCATGGTGAAGCAGCAACGTTTCGTCAGACGAGAAAGTGGCTAAGGACTTTTTAGTTCAGAATCCCGAGATGTACACAGAGCGCCCTGTACTCACCAAGCTTGATAAGCCATGTAGGGCTACGACAATAGATAGAGCATATCTCAATACTGCCGTGTCGGACCTATGAATTTTATGTACACGTCGGAATTCTGAACTAAAAAATCGTCAGAATTTTGATGTCTGATGAACCATTACGTAGTTACAACGCGCTCGTCTCGCACTGACAGCGAGCATGTTAAAACGAAGCAACGATTCGTCGGATGCCAAAGTGGCTAAGGTCTTTTTAGTTCAAAATACCGAGATGTATGTACACATAACACCACGTGCTCACCGGCAAATTTGGTAAGCCATTTACGGCTACGGCAATGGGTAGAGCGTATCCCAGTACTACCGTCGGACCTATGAGTTTTATATACATCTCGAGATTCTGAACTAAAAAGTCCTGAGCCACTTTGACGTCCCACCAACCGTTGGTTCATTATGACGAGCTCGCTATCAGCGCGAGGCCAGCGCATTGTAACTAAGTAACGGTTTGTCGGACGCGAAAATGGCTAAGGACTTTTTAGTTCAGAATGATCGGACCCTGTATAAGAGATTTAATAAACCTTCGTAAGGAAAAAACATCTGCATAATATCCGAAGCTGTCTAATCTTTTATCTGCACGCCCTCCAACATATCTCTATACACGCCCGTGAAAAAATAACCGATACTTACAATACGGCCAGCGCTCGGGACAACATTGGCTACCTAACCGGTGGCGTCCAACAGTAGAACCGATGCGCGGCCGATCGTGTTTACTTAGGTTGAAATTCAGCATAGGTGTACAACGAAATGCCAATGCTGGCCCAGCAGCGCAATTTCAACGGCAGCCAACAGTAGGCGGTTGACGGTTACGCCAACCTTGGGTCAATGTGCGGCCGATCCTGTTCGCCAAAATTGAAATTGAGCATAGGCGTACAACGAAATGCCAATGCTGGCCCAGTCGCGTAATTTCAACGGCAGCCAACAGTAAGCGGTTGACGGTTACGCCAACCTTGGGCTGATGCGCGGCCGATCCTGTTCACCAAGGTTGAAATTGAGCATAGGCATACAACGAAATGCCAATGCTGGCCCAGTCGCGTCTTACCATTGTATTAATTTATTATGGATTGCTATCTATAATGATTACAGATGTGAGGTTCAATTATCATAAACTATTCCCACGTTAATTGATGTAACTATACAAAACTATACGGTATTACACAGGTGTTATGATATTTTGATATTATTCTTCATCAGGATCAATAATTTCTATAAAAATCAATATTTTGCCATCATAGATATATCATATTAAACGCTCTCTTTTAATGCTCATAATTTTACTACAAATTTGAAATGCAGATTTCAAACATGGTGAAAAAATTTCTATACAGAGTTTTAAAAAATTGACCGTTTTTCGGATTCAGAGACCTCGAATTTTATTTTTATACACGTTAGTAATCTATTACTTGTTTGTCATCGTATCTTATTGGAGTATGAATCAGCTTATAGAAAAAGTTACATTTCATAAGTTTCGAAGTAGTCGATAGTGTAGTAGTTAGGGTCCCGAGTTAGTGATGTAGATATTAGGAAGGAAAGTCGTAGGTAGGCAGTTCGAATCCTACTCAGGCAGAAAATATATAACTTGAATAAATATGAACGTACTTGGTTTTTTGTTTTTCTTTAAATATATACCATTCGAGATAATTAATATTCTTATAGACTTGGAAAATGATCATTATTAACATAAATTTAATAGCAATTCAATAATCTAATAATAAAAACCGATGCTCGGCCGACGTTGGACCAGTCTCGGCACCAACGCTGGGCCAGCTTTGGTGTCAACTCTGGGCTAACGCTGTTTGCCAACTGTAGGACCGGTGTAACATTACGGAGTTAACCCAAGCGTTGCCCCACGTTGATGACAACGCCCGGCCAGTTGTCGAGCATAACTGGCGCAATGCTGGGCCGATGCTGGGCCTTTTGTAAATATTTTCACGGGCGGGGGAACGGGAGAATAGAGGTGGGCAGAGTGAAACACCTTGCCACGAACAAACGAAAAAATATGTAGCCACTTGAAAATTTAAAGATGATTATCCGACTAGGAGCACACTTTTGTAAATTATTATTAGTAGTTATTCATTGACAATAGTGATTTTTTTCTATTATTAAAATTCTAGTATTTTTATTCATTAAAAACTGAATACCGAAGACGGACAACGATGGATGCATGGTCCGTGTAGAGCTTCGGCGATTTCCAAAGTTAAGCAGCCTTGGCCGAGGCCAATACTTGGTTGGGTGACCGCTTAGCCATGCACCGGTTCGCGCATCAATCGTTGAGCGAGAGGCAGTTTTTCCGAGTTTCTGATGGTGCTAACCAACAGTCTTATCTTAGTCCTTTAGTTAGACCTTAGTCTTCGTTCAAATGCGATACAGCAATGCATCATGAAAGGGTAGCTGTGAGCAGCACTCTTAGGGGTGTCCTCCAGAAACATGGAAATTAATGAAGGTGGAGAAAAGTGGCGTTAACCCTTTTTCTACCAAATGACATAAATTTCTCAACTTTTGTTTATTTTTTAATTTTATTGTTTCTGTGTATACCCTTATGGGTTTTTACGAGCCCATTCCATCACTTTAACCCCACTTTTCCCCACTTCACTAATTTCCAGTTTCCTAATTTTCATGTTTATAAGAAACCTCCCAATAGTGTTGCCCGCAGCCACTCTTTCCTAATTTACTACTATATCGCATTTGCACGAGAGCCAAGGGAAACTGTGGAAACCCGGCCGATATAGGCGGCTATATTTTTTATTGAGTTTCAACCGATTAGCACTATCAGAAACTCAGAAAAACTGCCTCCCGCTCAGCGATTGATGCACGAGCCGGTGTATAGCTAAGCGATCACCCAGCCAAGTATTGGCCTCGCCCGAGGCTGCTGAACTTTAGAGATCGCCGTAATCACACCTATCGCTGTCGAATTTTTCCTAAACTTTTAACTTTGTAACTTTTTATGTAAAAATGCCAGAAAAAATATACCATTTCCAATGGTTTGAGACCTCCTCGTTTTCGTACGTATAATTGCAAATTTTCTCGGCTTTCGCTGATAAACAATATTCCCTCTTGCCATATTTCTAGATTCACTTACGTATGATGATAAAATTATAGAATAAATAATGTAGCACTTACATTTTTTTACAAGCTTAGAAAGAATTTCGTCAGATTTATACATCAAAACTGTCTTTTCGCGGTTTTTTCGCATCTTGAATTTCGGAAAAATTCCAATTGGGTTTAAAGGAGCCGATATCTATGCCACCATTTATCGCCATTTGAATGGTGTATTAAATAATTTTATTGCTCAAAATATGTTTTTTGGAAAAAAAATCACGAAAAATCGTGGAATTTTTTGGAAAAATAAGCCATAACTTTTCCGGATTACATCTTAGGCTAAATCTTACTACGCCATTCGAAAGAGAAAGTCTCAAACCATCGAAAACGCTGTATCTCATATTTTTTCTAGCATTTTTACATAAAAAGTTGCAGGTAAAAATTTAGAAGATATTCATGTTATTTGATAGAAAAAGGGTTAAAGTGATGAGATGGGCTCGTAAAAACTTGTAAGGGTATATGTAAGAACAATAAAAAATAATAAAAAAAATTAAAACACCTAAGTACTGAAGATAAATTCGATTCAATAAAAAAATGACGATTTAATTACAAAAAACCAACACAATTGGTACCATCATCATCCTCTCCAGCACATTTACAATCTCCCTAAATTTTTCAATGGGGAAACTGTATCTAGCTTTCTCCTGATTGGGATCACTCATTATAATAAGGACAAGTTGCGTCTTGGGCGGAGAGCTGAGAGGTCTTCAAAAATGATGACCTCTTCGTTTGCGCTCGCCCAACAGCAATTTACATTGCGGCTGTTTCGTGATTTTCTGTTAATTTGCGGCATGCCTATATGGAGTATTTGACAAGATTGACACTTTTCTATGGCAACTTTTTTTTCGAGGTGTGTTTCTGTAGCCCTCTGACAGTATTGGTCTAATGAGGTTTTCCAGCACGTTCAAAAGTTTATCATATGTTTGAAATCACGAGTAAGGTTACAGAGTGATGTTCGTGTAGATGAATATTCAGGAAACTGGTTCATCAGAAATCCCTAGCTCGAACACGATATTTGATATGATTGACGCAACCGTGATCAGAACTAGGGACATTAAACACACATATATATACTCTCTCTCTCTCTCTCTCTCTCTCTCTCTGGTCTTTGTACAAGGAATTCCATGGCTGTTTCCACTCGACGTGTTGGAATAATTAACCAACAGAGGTGGAATAATGAGTCGACCATTATATTAAGTGCGACATTGAGCGAGATTAATGGATCGAAAAGTTACGACGAGGACAGAAATAAAAAAAAATAAATCAGAAGAAAGGTGATTAAGAGATGGTGCAAGAAATAATGTCAGAGGTCGTAACCATAGAAATGATCGAGGGGTTAGAACAATCTTCCGACAAGCCTGAAAGACGCAAGAAAGAGAGAAAATGTGAGATTTAAAAGACATTTTGCGAAATGTCAAAGAATTGCAGAAGCCTAGGCATGGAGTAAATATTTTATGATGTACTTCTGCCACGATTTTATGATAGTCCGAGACCCTGTAACCACGATTTTGACCTAATCGTTTTGCGGCCAAAATCATATAATAGGTGTGCAAGTAGAAACTCGGCTTTTTTTGGTCAAATTCAACTTTATCGAAAAGATACTTGTTACAAAGATTAATAAATAATCGAAATATTCGCCATTACTATCTATGGTCTTTTGCCATTTATCGAGTAAAACTTGAAGTTCTTCGTCTTCAAAGTTTTTTACTGCATCTGGACGTGGATCGTCCTCAAGACTAAAATTTCCATCACGAAATCTTGCAAACCACTTTTTTACTGTTGAATGACTCACAGAATGTTCATCTAAAGTCGAATTCATCAATTCCACAGCTCGAGCAGCATTTTTTTTCATTTGAAAACAGAATAAAATGCAGTGGCGTAAATGTTGCTTATCGACATCCATCTCTTATAAAATTGATACATACGGAATGACAGCTTGTAAATGACTGAAACTTATGTCATAAAAACAGCAATAACTAAGCCACATATGTCCAAAATGGCGGTCGAATTGTGTACGTTCAAGTATATTTTATTTTAAAATAAAATATTTTAAATAAATACGTTTAAAATAAAATCATTTGAAAAAATAATTACATTAAATTTAATGCAGACTATCTTTGAAAATTGAGGAAACAAGCTCATTTTTGGACAGAATTTGGCTCTCGTCAATATCTAAAAAGAAACATGAGTACAATCGAGGAAACTAAATAAAAATAGTGCTTTCAAATAAAAATATTTTTTAAAAATTAAAAAATCAATAAAAGTCGAGACAGCCACCTCAATATTAAGTAATTGAGCTTATTTTTTTACAGAACTTTGTTTTCTTCAATATTCAAAAAAATCACAGGTGGGAGAGAGAAAATAAAAAAAAATTTGCATCAATCTAATACACATATGTTCTAATACTTAAAAATTATTATTATCAATGCAAAATGGGCGACTCGAATTCACATCGAAATATATTAGATTGTAGTACAAACCTCGCAATGTCACACTTCTACAAAACGAAACAGGGCAGCTAATGACTCACCTGAAACAAAGAAGAATAACACGTATTTAACATTTCATACTCTTGATCGAGTATGCAAATATTCGACAATCAAATATGTAAATTTTCGGATCCTTAATATTAATTTGCTTCTCTGCAATTGTGAGTAATGAGAGCATTTGTCTGTATATCCCATTTGGGAAATCTTTGCGCTTGGTTTTCTTTCGTTACTGCGAAGGGTAACCCTTGCATGCCCACTGATATACGAAATTTGTCAGAAGTTCAGTATCAGAAAGATATGCAGTGATGGAAGGGAACGTGATATTTGAACAAGAAAAATCGAGTTTGAATTATTTTTGAGTTATTGTTATTTGTATATTTCATCATACGTAATGAATATGCATTGAAAATTATGATCTTTTGTATCTAATAGAAAGGGGAAAAAACAAAAAATTGGTCCTCTACAGTCAGATTCTTTACACAAGCCGTTTCTGCGTGAGAGCGATTTGAAAAAGAAAAAATCCGAGAAACGTCATATTCAAGGATATAAGAGTGCGGCAGGGTTCGCGCTGGCTTTTTTTTAATATTTTGCGTCGAGATGCTGCTGCGGCTTTTGATTATCAGACCCAGAAGCACTAAGTACCACAACAAGTTATTCCATTATGTATTCTTGACGGTTCGACATTTGGTATCTCGTTGAAGAGATCATAAATCTCGAAAATGTCTTACTTGGCGTCTACTTGGCGTCAAGACGCTGCCGCGTCTCTAAGTAAATGAAAAATGGGAAGCATAAAGCAATTGAAATGGCTACGAGGATCGTTTGTAGCTCTCGCTAACTATGACTCATGGCGCTTCCCGGATTTTTAACACGACTAACGCGAGCGCATGTGGAAGGGCGTCGGAGATGTATCTGGCGTTGTATAGAAGAGCAGGCATCCGACGAGCGAGTAGGGTTGGACTTTAATCTAACAACCCCCGACTCACTTTGCATGGTGAGTTCTGGTGCTAAACATATATCTATCTATACGTATGTATATATAAACATACGTGTATATGGATAAAGTCCGGTGTCTATATGCATAAAGAGCAGTGTACGTATATGCGTGACAGAGTTGAGGGTTGAGTAGTTCTTCTCTCCCTGCTAGGCTTGTTCGAGCTTCGGCCACAAGGGGTGTGTTTCATTGACTGCCCCAAGGGTAACATGACAGAGCGAGTTCTCTCCGTTGTGCTGCGATATAGAGAAAAAACTCGTCGACTCTTCCTTTCTCACTTATTCCTCTCGTTTTCTTACCCTCTCTCTGTCTTTTCTTCTCATAGAAGGCGAAGAACAACAGGCTGAGTTGTTTTTTTCTCTACGAATGGGTCAGCCAACTAAATCTCAAGATTAATTACATTGAACATTTTTTTGGTGAAATATTTCAAAACGTTGGAAACTTCAAATTTTTAGTATAGTTTCACGAATATTATGAACAAGAACAATCTAAAATATATGGACTTTTAAAGAGCTGCATAACCACCATTCTAATATTGTTTTTGATAAATAATTTTTATTTATTATCTACTCTATGGCACCAGAGTCGTTGCTGACACATAGTGAGCAGCATTTTTACTATTGACCCAAGTTGAGGTTGAAGACCAACAAAAATAGTACTTTATATGAACAAGTGAACAAGAAATTGAAACATTTTGTTTTCAATGTTTAAAAAAATTTGATTGTGTCATATCAATTAAATTGTTGAATTTTGCGAATAAAAAATTAATTAGTGATTGCGCATAGATTAGTAAATACTCTTTTTAATTTCTAAACTCAAATTATTTAGGTTGAGGCAATTGAATATTGTCAACAAAAAAATTTGAAATTGCCGAGACCGAATACTTTTTTAAATCGCAACAAAAAAATAACCCAATCAATCGTTTCAACGGTAGTGTTACAATTGTCTGATTAATTTCTGTTGGACCGCTTTGAAATAATATTTTCGTCGAGCCCATATATTGTTTTTAAATACGGCGTCACAATTTTCCAACACAAAAAATATATACAACGATTGAAAATCCATACTAATTATGTTTAAGTACAATGTGCGTATGAATGGATGTACAAAAGATCATCAAGTATTCATGGCACGCGTCTCCTTTTACTCAATTGCATGTCACGAATTGGCCATCGTATTCGTAAAGCAGCTCGAATATCGTACACGAGAGAGCGAGCGTGGTTTGTACGAAAGGGAGGGTTGAGAATACCCAGGAAAATAGAAATTTCGGTCACGTGGCTCATAGGGATTGTAGAATGAACCAAACTCGGCGTACTTTGTCATATTTAGATCCAGATTCATACATGTATATAGATACATATATCACGTGGAAGAAATCGCCGTAAACGACGTTATTATCTTCGGACAGCCTTTAAACTTAAGACCTTTTATTTATAACATCTCGACAAACATACTCAAATACATATATGAAGAGTTAAGATGAACAGAAATCCGGATGATGCGTCCATATGCTGTGAGAACGTAGGATCGTGTGCAGAAAGTAAAGACACCCTCGAAGAATTTAGATCCTCGACAAAACTTCGTCTATGTGACTTCCTATGGTTGGAAGCACCTTTCTATTGTTTCCTCGTTGTGAGCTCTCTGTCTTGAGAAATCATCAAAAGGAACTTTTAAAGGGCATCTTTGGACTGTACAGATTTTCGGTATCCGACAAAAAAGTCGAATGTCAAGAGGGGAATGCCAGATCAACATTAAATAAACGTTCGACGGAACGAAGGGCGAAATTCCAGGTCTGAAATCGAAGACTTTCGAGCCACAATTGGAACCATCTGGTACCTGACGTTCAAAATATTTTCAAATCGGTATGTACCCGCGCAAAAAAATCAGTCTTGGCAAGACGTCTGGGCGGGAGTCTCGGCGAGCGGTTTCACAAGCGTCCCGCTGAGAACGGTTTACGGTACTTTTTAAAATTCTTCCCGAGAGTCTCGCCGAGACTGTTTCCAAGACTTTTTCAAATTCTTTTTCGACGGTCTTGCCGGGACTCTTTCCCAGACGCTTCTGAATTCTTTTCGATAGTCTCGCCAAGCTCCTTCCCGATACTTTCTATCTAGCCATTAATCTTGGATAGAAAAATCTATCCGAGATTCATGGCGCGATTTTTTGGGAATCGCTGTAATATATTCCATAGTCCATACACCGTTTAAAGATTAAGAGATAGAAAATCATCTGATTCTTTCAGGCAAGACAAAATGTTGGTATTGATCGAAATAAGATCAAACAACGCGATCAGTGACGCGATTTTTTATATCGAGATAAAACTCTAACTGAACTATATAAGAATCGAGTAGGCTATACAAGGACGTGAACGACAACAGCTTGATGCCGCCTACTGGCCGGAAAAACAAAAGTTTGCAGAGCTTCCAATTTTACTCAATAGGTGGCCTTCTTTTGCGTCCACGGATAGTCCGCCCGATTTCTATGTAGTCTCGTCGGGATTTCGACGCAACATTATCAAATCACAGGTTATGATCTGCTTCCAAAGACCAACAACGTTGCAACTAATGTACTTTGTCTTGCCTAAGGCCTTGAAATGATTAATTTTTTCACATCCAATGTCATTCATTATCACTGTCAATCAATGTAAAGAGAAAAAAAAAGTTTTGGGAAATCGTGCAAAGAGTCTGGGCGAGATTGTCGAAAAAGACTTTAGAAGAGGCTTGGAAACAGTCTCGGCGAGACTATCGAGAAAAAATTTCGAAAAGACTTGGAAAGAGGCCTGGCGAGACTATTGAAAATAATTTCGGAATGTCTTGGAAAGAGTCTCGGCGAGACTTTTGAAAAGAATTTCGGAAAGTCTTGGAAAGAGTATCGGCGAGATTATCGAAAAAAATTTCGAAAAGTCTTGGAAAGTCTCGGTGAGACTCCCAAAAAGAAAAATTTTTAAATGTTGGAAACAGTCTTGGCGAGACTCTCATAAAAATTTAAAGAAAATCTTGGAAACAGTCTCGACGAGACTCTCGGGAAGACGTCTTGCTGAGACTGATTTTTTTTTTACACGGATATTAATTTTGCGCTAAGCTTAATGTTTTGTCTAAAACAAATTAATCGTCCAAATGCTGCGCACACTGCAGGATTTGGACCTTTGGATTTCTTTGGCAAGAATACTGTCATGTTTCCTGTCTTTTCTCCATAATAATAACCCTTTCAACCCAAATATTTATTGTATAATATTGAAATTACCATTTTAACTTATATAATTATAGGATCCAAATCTCTGTGCGTTCTCGCCTAGCCCTGACTTTCACTCATTTTTCATTTCCCATTCGAACTCATTCTCTCTCTTCTTTTCTAAGTATTCGTCTCACTCACTCTCACTCTCATTCGATACATTCTTCGGAAAAAAGGTAGGCACACCCGAAAACATTCACCCTAGCCAACAATCCATTTTTTCACTCATTACCGACCCATCATAAAACTCCGCAATAAAACATTTTCATTCGCTCACGCATACCGACATTTTTCAACCCTCAATATCTTCGCTAGCCTTTCTGATTCCTTCGCGCGCCTTCTCTCTCGGACTCACTCGTTTCATTTTGCACTCACACACATGCTCATCCTTGCACATACAATCACTACACCCACATAATTATTCAAACAATCTTTTTCCACCGATTTGCCATTCGTCAAATTGCTGAGCTATTGTCGCGATTATATCCAGCGTAGTATTCTACAACGAGAATACAATCGCAAGGCTTATCTATTTATATTTTTAATGCTGTGATGTGGATCTCATGCTTGAAAATACTGGCCAGACGTGACAACGTTTCCTGTCATATTTTCTTGCAGAGTCCAAAAATTACTGGACCAACAAAAATCATCCCTGCTCCTTGTTCGACGATCGCGAGCTCGTCGAGTAAAGGAATCGGGATAATCAGTCTCCGATGAGCTTTAAAAGCGAGAGCTTTTCTTAGAGTAAATCCATGCCCAATACTCTTCGATAACTTAATTACCTTACAATCTTTTCGGAATCCACGATTTAGTAAAGTCGTTCCGTAGGTCCAGTAGATCCAAAGGCGTCCTAGAAGTGTATCGTGTCGTAGTGATAAATCTGTACTCGCTAGTTTTATTTAGAAATTACACTACAACCTCAATTTATCGAATCTTGAATCATGCGATATTCCCCACTATGCGACCCGTATCGATCAGTCTGCGCTTGGTAGAGGAAGTGCCCGGTCTAATCTGACCATGCTTCTGGTTCGCAGAAACGGAAAGACGAAGTGTGCGCAATATTCTAGTGCGATGCGGAGTCGGTCCCGCCGTTGTTCGAATAATCAAGTTTGCAGTGTAGTAAAATTTACTTCCCGTCACGAACTCTATCACGTCGTGTATATTTAAGTAGAATTCGATTTAATTGTGTGCCCCGTGTGCGAGAAATAAAGTGTAGTGTCGAATACTGTAAGATGTGACTGAATGCATTGCATGCATAATCGAAGGAGAGATCGATTTAGGTGAGCGTTACGAGCTGTACTATATTTTGTGGAATCGCGAAGACTTATAATTTATAATTGCGTTATATCGACGAACGTTTTTTATATTGAATTTGCTTTATATTGACTCTATCGCATATTAATATAATTACGCCGATTTTTGTAGAGACGAGAGTATGCAAATGAAGGATTTGCAAGAGACGAGCAACAAGGACGTAACTCAGTGTATCTAAAGGTAAGTTTGAAGACTCTTCATTGTTCTGATCAATTTTGTAATTGTGTCTGTATGTTCGGGTAGCGCTTTAAGTTGCGTCGAAACCCCTTTGGTTGTGTGACAAACCAAATTCCTTAAATCACCCTGTACAGGACCAGACCCGAACTTATCCACTAAAATAATGAAAATAAACTACTTGCGCTTCTCGCGAGTAGGTTAACTTGACGTCATGCCGCTTCGAACGTAACAATACAGAAAAATTATTGTTGGATTTTACAATAACGATTCCTTTAAAAAATGGTTAAAACAGAGAACCGTTTCTATAAACATCATCTTCCTTTCAATCTCGTGTATCACGACATGTTCATGTTACTAAGTATATCCATGCTAACGTGTTACGTAATCATAGGATCTATAGAAGTATGTACGAGCTGGCTATGTACTTGCTTGGCAGATGTTGCGCGTACGTGTAATTGCCTTCGCTTATATACAGATACCTTCGTGAGCACGTGCGCCCTGTAATTAGTTCATAATTGAAAGCCTTCGATCAGAAACAGCTGGTGAATCCAGTGGAAATCAAGTGAACACGGCGAGCAAAGAAACATCATTGCCATGAGTGCACAACGGAGAGTTTGGCTAGTCATTTTCCAGATTCTAATCGAATTGAATGTGGATGGGAAGTGACCAAACTGTATTTCTCTCTCGATTGTCCATCAGCGTGAATGCAAGCAAAATAATACGTGAAACGGATGAAATATATAGAAAAATGAATACAGTAAAACCCCGATTTTCTACCGCTTGGAGAGAGGATTGGTAAAAAATCGGGGTTCAGCTAAGAGGTCTGACTTAAATGTCATGGGAAGGTTCGAAACCACAGTCACTGGTTTCCTATCGGTCATTCCTCTCGGTGAGACAAAATAGGATGGGGGCAAAAGTTTAGGGGAATGTTAAATATCGAGGTCATAAAAGATCAAGGTCGCACTGTAATTTGAAGGTAACTAAAGGATATATTGTGGCGATCCGCCACTCTTTTTTACGTACAACTAACTGCTGCACCGCCCACTTTGCGTAAAAGGAGAGAAGGATGGTCTTGATCAGACATTGGCAGATCGAAAGCAGGGTTTAATCAAGTTTTATTATTCATTTACATGTTGGCGTGCGCATTACGTATTTCAAACTACACACCATTTCGCTTGACGATTTTCCATATCTTGAGCGAAAATGAATTGAACGAAAAAACTCGCCGAATACTTCAGCCGAAATTTTTTTTTCAATCCAATTTTTTTTATTTGAAAATTTTTTTTGTATCCGATTTTTTTTCATAATTACTTTTCATTCTTATTATTGTTGTTTAGAACAGCCGTATTTTTAATTAATTGAAAGATTTTTTATTAGAAGTTATCAGGTTTTATTGTATTTGGCTACTAATGCTTTTATAGTTTTTATTTATTTCATTACTTTTTGTGAAGTTTAGCCTTAATTTTTAGGCAAATTGAAATTCGCATCTTTTGTGAGATTATCATTCGATTGATCAATTTTTGTGACTCTCTCTTATAACTTTTTGTGAGTTTAATTTTTTGAGAGATTTCCAATTTTGCTCCTAAATAAATTATATTTAGAAAAATATAGAAAACCACAGAGTTGTTCTTGTTATTTTTTTGAAATATAGTCCATGTAGGAGAAAAGTTTGAAATGTAGTCCATAGTAGGACAACCGGGTTTTTACCGTCCGAAAATCCCGTAGACCTTTCGATCGGTAAAAAAGTATATTCCCTGACGGATTAGCAAGTCCCTAAAATAAGTCCCAAAAAAGTCCCATTTGAGACTTGGGCTTAAGTGGATAAAAGTGACTCTAAATGAAGTCCCAAATGGGACTTTTTCCCCAAATGGGACTTTTTCCCCCGCTCGGTGTGAACCGGACGTGACATCATGAGTCCCAAATAGGGACTTTTTTAGGGGTGAAAACAAAAAAAAAGTCCCTATTTGGGACTCCGAGTGCCAATTTGGGACCTTTTCGAGCGAGACAACCGGAATAAGCGATTCCCTATGTGTATACCTATTGGTATTCTGTGCGAGACCATCTTATCAGATAGTCACAAAGTGTTACGGCTCCGGCAATATATGCTCACCCGGCGGATGATGCGTGTTCACGAAAACGCTTGACTCTGCGCCACGCTGTGGCCGGAACGAGAAGCAAAGAAAAAGTCCCAAATTGGGGCTCGGGGTCCTCAATAGGGACTTTTTTTTTGAGATTTCACTCTTTAAAAAAGTCTCTATTTGGGACTCCGAGTCCCAGTTTGGGACTCATGATGTCACGTCCGGTTTACACCGAGCGAGGGGGAAAAAGTCCCATTTGGAACTTAATTTGGGGTCACTTTTGTCCACTTAACCCATTAACGCCGAGGTGATCAGAATTTTTACTAACTTTTCAACGTGTTTATTTATTATGTTATCGGACCAAAAAAATAATGCAATACCTCTATTCCTACGCGGAATTCGATGCTCTTTCAGAATCTGAGCTCAAAATTTCGATTAGACACCGAGAAAAAAAAATATGGCCGATTTAAACGTGAAAAACGTGAAAATTTTCGAAAAAAAATTTTTTTCGCATTTTTTTTCACAATGATACCGCAAAGCTATCAACTTTTTACAATGATCAGAGGTGATCATGGCACTCGAACATTAAGAGGAATTTTTTTCAGAAAAATTCATCGACGCGTTTTTTCAAAATGGCGGCGAGAATGAAAAAATTTTATAAAAATCTTAATCTATCGGTTTCTTAAAAACTATAAACTTGAGAAAAAAATTTCTAAGAACAAAAATGGCTTAAAATTAGTCGAAGAATACTCTTAAATTTTTTCAGAATTTTTGAAAACAATTTTTAATTTTCAAAAATTTCAAAAAATCCAATTTTTCAAAAATACCTGAAAAATTTTTGGAAAAATTTCCTTCAAGTGTTCCTTGACTACTTCTTTTCTGATTCTGTGCATATACATTGTTTTTTTCTACTCTTAGCATTACCCAGAGACAACGGCGTGGACGTGGTAGAACTTTGTCTCCTTTGGGGTGCTTTTTTTTCGTGAGTCCCCTTGCCTCTCACGTTTCGGGGTGCTTTTTTTCGTGAGTCCCCTTGCCTCTCACGTTTCGGGGTGCTTTTTTTTCGTGAGTCCCCTTGCCTCTCACGTTTCGGGGTGCTTTTTTTCGTGAGTCCCCTTGCCTCTCACGTTTCGGGGTGCTTTTTTTCGTGAGTCCCCTTGCCTCTCACGTTTCGGGGTGCTTTTTTTTCGTGAGTCCCCTTGCCTCTCACGTTTCGGGGTGCTTTTTTTTCGTGAGTCCCCTTGCCTCTCACGTTTCGGGGTGCTTTTTTTCGTGAGTCCCCTTGCCTCTCACGTTTCGGGGTGCTTTTTTTTCGTGAGTCCCCTTGCCTCTCACGTTTCGGGGTGCTTTTTTTTCGTGAGTCCCCTTGCCTCTCACGTTTCGGGGTGCTTTTTTTTCGTGAGTCCCCTTGCCTCTCACGTTTCGGGGTGCTTTTTTTCGTGAGTCCCCTTGCCTCTCACGTTTCGGGGTGCTTTTTTCGTGAGTCCCCTTGCCTCTCACGTTTCGGGGTGCTTTTTTTTCGTGAGTCCCCTTGCCTCTCACGTTTCGGGGTGTTTTTTTTCGTGCGTCCCCTTGCCTCTCACGTTTCGGGGTGCTTTTTTTTCGTGAGTCCCCTTGCCTCTCACGTTTCGGGGTGCTTTTTTTTCGTGAGTCCCCTTGCCTCTCACGTTTCGGGGTGCTTTTTTCGTGAGTCCCCTTGCCTCTCACGTTTCGGGGTGCTTTTTTTTCGTGAGTCCCCTTGCCTCTCACGTTTCGGGGTGCTTTTTTTCGTGAGTCCCCTTGCCTCTCACGTTTCGGGGTGCTTTTTTTTCGTGAGTCCCCTTGCCTCTCACGTTTCGGGGTGCTTTTTTTCGTTAGTCCCCTTGCCTCTCACGTTTCGGGGTGCTTTTTTTCGTGAGTCCCCTTGCCTCTCACGTTTCGGGGTGCTTTTTTTTCGTGAGTCCCCTTGCCTCTCACGTTTCGGGGTGCTTTTTTCGTGAGTCCCCTTGCCTCTCACGTTTCGGGGTGCTTTTTTTCGTGAGTCCCCTTGCCTCTCACGTTTCGGGGTGCTTTTTTTCGTGAGTCCCCTTGCCTCTCACGTTTCGGGGTGCTTTTTTTCGTGAGTCCCCTTGCCTCTCACGTTTCGGGGTGCTTTTTTTTCGTGAGTCCCCTTGCCTCTCACGTTTCGGGGTGCTTTTTTCGTGAGTCCCCTTGCCTCTCACGTTTCGGGGTGCTTTTTTTCGTGAGTCCCCTTGCCTCTCACGTTTCGGGGTGCTTTTTTTTCGTGAGTCCCCTTGCCTCTCACGTTTCGGGGTGCTTTTTTTCGTGAGTCCCCTTGCCTCTCACGTTTCGGAGTGCTTCTTTTCGTGAGTCTTCTTGTCTTTCATTTTAACATTTCTTTTATCAGTGCTTTTTTGCCCAACAATTATTGCATACATATAGATTGCATTTTTCACAATAGATCCTTGTTCTTATTGGACATTTTTCATTTGAACAATTTTTTAATTTGTCCCTATTAGATCGTGTATGAAGTGTTTTACTTGTTTGACCTTTTTGAATATAATATTTAGCAATTGAAGTAGTTAACTCTTTTATTCCACTTTTTTTCTTTCCATCACGTGTAGCATTGAAAATTACGTGGGCATTTGTAATGGATGCCTGTATAAATCTTATAAAAACGACCCATGTCCATTTTTTGGAACGTATACTTGGAAGTACATTATTGCAGTGTCCATCATGCACGTCAACACCACCCATAAATTTGTTGTACAAATGAAAAGCTTGCGGAAAAGGTATATCAGTTTTGGATCGAGCCTCTGAACTATATCTTCTCGAAGTTGATAGTCGACTTACACCTGCAGCAGTTGAAGCTATTGAAACGGGCTTCGAATCCATAATAGTGATGAAATTTATGCCACTATTTCGATCATGTTTTACAATATAAGTACCTCGTGGAGCTTTCTTTTCAAGTATATTCTTTTCTTTGACTCGATTGTCTCTGATAGTGCCAGTGCATTTCAAACGTAATTTTTGCAAGTGTAAAATTAAATCCATATTTGTAAAAAAATTATCAAAGTACAAATGAAATGCAGGGATTTTATTATAATTTATTAGCCGAAAAAAAGGTTCTAATAAATGCAATACTACACGAGTACCTAAAGCACATTTTACTAATTTGTTTCCGGTTTGGGAATTTTTACCGCAATACAGATCTAAATTTAGTAGATAGCCGTCTGAAGTGCATAAACCCCAAAATTTCAAACCAAACCTTATTGGTTTCCCTCGAATAAATTGTTTCAAAACAGTTTTTGCATAAGACTTGGCCATCATTTCATCAATAGATATAGAAGTTTTCCATATTCCGAACTTTAGGAGGTTGTTTTGGAAAAGTTTCAACATCGAACGAACCCGCCACCCTCTATCGTTTGGATCCTTGTCTTCAGCTTTTGAATATTTTATTTTAGACTTGATTTCTTCAAACTTATCGCGAGTCATTGCAGAAGAAACAATTTCACTAGATAAGAATGGATCAGATGACCAATAATCTCTCTGAGACTTTCTTTTATTGAATGAACTGAAAATAACTATACCTATAAAAGTGTCAAGATCTTGTAATTTCAGATCATAATTATTCTCTTTAGACGCATCAATTATATATTGTTTCATTTCGGCGGAAAAAAAGGTTTCAAACAATTGGAAAGGCTCGCACGCCTGTATATTCTTTTTTGTAGCTTCAGATAATAATATTGTTTCTTCACAAGTATTTGGATATGATTTCTCGCCATCGATCCAAATGAATTCGTGATTTTTTTCAAGTTTATCTAAGTTTTCAGAATAAGTAGCACAAGCTTTTTTATAAGTAATATTTGGTATTGTGAATTCATGTTCAGAATCTGAATCAGATATCGAATCACAATCGGAATCAGAATCATCGGATCCTGAATTGTCTGCATTCGGAATCAAAATGTTTTCGTCGGAATCACTATCCGAATAATCTGATTCATACTCTGCATGCAATGAAGCAGAAGATTTTGAACGTTTTCGTGACATAACAAATGTATTGAAAAAGTGAAAACTAATATTTTTTTTATATGCTTTACCTATAATTCATGTAAAAATTGTATACAACATATGTGTCCATGCACAAGTGAAAGGATATACGAGTTTGTTCGTGAATTTTGTAGTGGTAGATAGAAACAAAATTTTATGTACCATTCAAGAAAATTTTTTTTCTCTAAACCTATAGACTTTACGAAAGAATTTTTAACAACAAAAAAGTCTTAAAATTAGTCAAGGAACACTCTCAAATTTTTCCAAAAATTTTTCAGGTATTTTTGAAAAATTGGATTTTTTGAAATTTTCGAAAATTAAAAATTGTTTTCAAAAATTCTGAAAAAAATTAAGAGTATTCTTCGACTAATCTTAAGCCATTTTTGTTGTTAGAAATTTTTTTCTCAAGTTTATAGTTTTGAAGAAACCGATAGATTAAGATTTTTATAAAATTTTTTCATTCTCGCCGCCATTTTGAAAAAACGCGTCGATGAATTTTTCTGAAAAAAATTCCTCTTAATGTTCGAGTGCCATGATCACCTCTGATCATTGTAAAAAGTTGATAGCTTTGCGGTATCATTGTGAAAAAAAATGCGAAAAAAATTTTTTTTCGAAAATTTTCACGTTTTTCACGTTTAAATCGGCCATATTTTTTTTTCTTGGTGTCTAATCGAAATTTTGAGCTCAGATTCTGAAAGAGGATCGAATTCCGCGTAGGAATAGAGGTATTGCATTATTTTTTTGGTCCGATAACATAATAAATAAACACGTTGAAAAGTTAGTAAAAATTCTGATCACCTCGGCGTTAATGGGTTAAGCCCCGAGTCCCAAATGGGACTTTTTTTGACTTCTTTTTGGACTCGCTGATCCGTTAGGGATTCAAATGAAATGACACTTGACTCCCGCACTATCTAACAAATATAAAAAATGATGTGATGAAGCTAGTCACAATTAACTAACGAAAAGTCAAGATTGATTGAAAAAAAATATTCGTCAGCTGGCTGTCACATCTGCGATCTTTATAACCTTATTATTACTAACCTCGCTAGTGTCACTCTAAAAATAAAAAGTCAAACCTGTCAGCTATCACATCAATGAATGAAAGTCTCATATATCACCAGAATTGTACCAGTTTTACTAGTATCGCTAGATAGCGACAGCTAAAAAAAAGCATAAAAAATGGACGCGTAAAAAGCCATACTTTTTTGATGCATCGAAAAAATAAAATATTAATATTTTCAATACACGTCAAGCTATAGAGTTCTAATTAGTCATAATCGAAAGAAAAAAATAAATAACAAATACGTGAACCCGCAACACCCTGCAAAATGCTATAACTGATTGATTATTGCGGAAATAATTTTCGGAAATTTTCAAAAACCGTTCGAAACTCTATGCTTGCTGTAAAGAGTCTTGTTAACGACTCGTCTTCGACATTAATGTAAACGGTATCTTTGGAAAAAACTTACAAAAAGTACAAAAAGAACGCCAAGTATTAAAAAGTCGCTACCTTATTTATAACATTATCACTCCATACTGCTGTTATTACGTTAAAATAAAAATTATATTTCTATTTATAACTTTAATTTCTTTTTCGTTATATACAAAAAGTTACTTCACCTCGGAAAGAAACTACTAAAAAAAATGGTGTCATTGATTTGAAAAAAAATGGAACCATTCGAACATAGCCAAGTACGGTGAATTAATTACGAAATTCCACATGAGATCATTGGCACTTTGAACGGTGCCCGCTAAAGGATTTTGTCGCCTCAAGGACTTCCAAAGAAAATGCCAAAATTCAAAAAAAAAAAAAATTGGAAACTTCAAGATAATCAGACTACTGAATTTATTGATTTAATGCCGTTTTTATGCTAAGCTGTCTGTGGCTGAAAATACGATAAAAAAGTGTATCTCGTGTGCTAACAGTAACAAATATCGCGCAGAGGTTGCAATTCATTAATTGAAAGAGTTCCCATGTTCCCCATGTTCCAGCTCTTCCAATTCGGACGGAGAAGCAATACGGCCTAGATTGGGATTTTCAAGAATCTGTCAGGAATTGCCATCTGGTTGGGTGATAAAAAGCAATAAAGAAAGAGGAAAGAGCACAGAGAATAGATTGGGTAAGGATTTAGCCAATTGACCCTGGGTATACGTTGAAGCAAATCATGAATCTAAGGACACGTAGCATTGAGAATCTATTGTCTTTTTGGCTGAGGGGTAGTAAGCTTGGAACGCGCATCGCTATACGAGAAAGATGGACACAAAAAAGAGAGAGAAAAAGAGGAAAAAGGAGATTCCGTAAGGGTTGGACAGCATTTATCCCTCTCTAGCTGAAATACTGCGTGTATACTATGGTGATTAAAAAAAATCGACTTTTTTTTTCTTAAAGTCGCAATTGATTATGTCAATACTCCATGAAAAAGTAATTCTCTTACAATTTGGGCCTTCTAAAAAAATGTTTAGAGGTCGCAACCAACGACGTTTAGATATTGTTTTTCAATTTTAGTGAAAAATCATGATATAAAACTATCCATTTTTCGGTGCCGCAACAAAAATTGTTAGTACTCCATAAAAAGTTGATTTTCTCACAATTTGAGTTTAAAAGAAAAAAATTTAGAGGTCGCCCCAGCGGCTTTTCTAATTTTCTTTCTTTCAATTTCTCGTAAACATCATGATATAAAAAAATGGCTCTCTTTGTGTCGCAGATTGATATATTAGCATTTCGTGGAACAGTTATTCTCCCAAAACTTGAATCTTCTAAAAAAATTTTTGGAGGTGTCTCCAGTGACGTTCAGATATTTTTTCATAATTTTGGCTGAAAATCATGATATTGACATGTGGTTTTGTTTGTGTGGCAACTAAAGACATTAGTATTAAGTAAAAAAGTAATTTTTGCAAAATTTCGGTTTTCTAAAAAAATTTTTAGAGGAAACCCCAGCAACTTTGAGACATTTTTTTCTAATTTCGGCTATAAAACGTAATATAAAAATGTCGATTTTTCCGTGTCACAAGTTAATGCGTTAGCACTCTACCGTAAACGAATTTAGAAAAAAAAATCATAGTCGCTGGGTGTGACTTCTAATAAATTTTTTACTAGGCTCAACATTTGAGAGAATTACTTTTTCATAAAATTCTAGCATATAAATTTCGATACACAGAAATTTACTTCTTGATATCACGATTTTTACCCGAAATTATAAAAAAATATCTAAAAGTCACCGGCAGCACCTCTAAAAATTTTTTTAGAAGATTCGAATTTAGGGAGAATAACTTTTTCATGAAATACTAACATATCAACCTGCGACACAAAGAGAACCATTTTTTTATATCACGATTTTTACGAGAAATTGAAAAAAAAATTAGAAAAGCCGCTGGGGCGACCTCCAATTTTTTTTCTATTAAATTCAAATTTTGAGAGAATCAACTTTTTATTAAGTACTAACAATTTTTGTTGCGATACCGAAAAATCGATAGTTTTATATCATGATTTTTCGCTGAAATCGGAAAAAAATATCTAAACGTCGCTGGTGCGACCTCTAAATTTTTTTTTAGAAGGCCCCAATTGTGAGAGAATTACTTTTTCATGAAGTATTGATATAATCACTTGCGACTTCAAGAAAAAAAATCCTTATTTTTCCTTACTTAAAGTCGCAAGTGAATATGTCAGTACCTCATGAAAAAGCAATGCTCCCAAAATTTGGCTTTATTAAAAAAATATTTAGAGGTCGCTCTAAATAGAAAATAAAAATAATGAAATATTACTGCGCGACCTCTAAATATATTTTCAAAAACGCCAAATTTTGGGAGAATTACTTTTTTATTGAGTACTAACATTTTTTGTTGCGACACCGAAAAATCGACATTTTTATATCATGATTTTTCACTAAACTTGAAACCAAACATTTAAAAGATGCTGGGGCGATCTCTGAAATTTTTTTTAGAAGACCCAAATTTTGGGAGAATTAGTTAGTAGAAAAGAAAAGTTGATTTTTTTTAATCACCCTAGTATGCACATTTGTAGTTGTATATATGGCGTGGTTGGTGGGGTATGTGTCCTTCGATGGGACACTGCACCGACTTCAATTATAGGCTCTAGCCAATCGGAAAATAGCCCACAGCGTAGCACCAGAGGAGGAAGATAAACGCGTGTTCTGTTTTGGATCTATGAGTCCCCGTGACCCCTCGTCCTTTTATACTACTGTTCCTCTCTCGTTCTCTCTACTCTACCACATTTATTCAGAAGATGCCCTCAAATGGTCACTCGTCTGAAAGAAATCGTATGGATGCGGGAGTGAAATGAAGCGAGAGAAATTACCGAAAGCAAACATAAAACACTGAAAAAACTAAGAAAGCTCGAATTCGATGCACTATACTTTTTTTATCAATAGAAAATGATAAAACCTGACCAAAGATCAAAATGAAGTCAAAAATAAATCTAGGAAAAATGCCAAACATCAACGTTCATGAAGCAGTTCAATAAGAGTAGGGCTAACAAGGTTATGTAAACGTTTGCATCATTTAGATTCGCGGTAGTAATTTGATTGAATTCATTGATTTCAATATTTTCATTGCATTCAAATGATGTAAACTTGAATAACATTATTTTTGAGCACTTATCACCGCCACGCGAGTTAACAACTATAGTCGAATTAATTATTACATAAATTCGATGGATTTCACAAATTTGTATTTATTGAGATTTTGTTAACAATGCAGTCGTACGTACAATATTTAGAATGTATAGTGTATAGCTCTGGGTTCAATACGATTATGATTTTTCTATTTTTCAGCACTTATTATAACCAGACGAATGCACAATTTTTTTTTTAATTCATTAATATATTCACCACTACATGAGCTTACAACTATATTCAAATGAATAATCGCGTTCCTTTGATATTTTTTTTACAAGTTTTGATTAATTTACACTCTCATGTACAACAGTTATAAATAACGCTTGCTAGAAACTACGATAATCATAACCTCTTTTAACGAGGTTATAATTTTCGTAGTTCTTATTATTACAATCAGAAGCGTTCACCATTCAAATTCAATTAATTATTCATCATATCGTGTAACATGTATGCGATCAATCTTGATTACGAAAAAGTATTCTAAATTGGATTCAGAATTAATTCTTCAAAGATATAGATTCTTGAACTTGTTTCTTTCGACGTATAAAACTATCATATAATAGAATATCAAATAGAATAAATAGAAAGAGAATAGTAGATAGAAATATCAGCTCCACTTTTACAAAATAAAACTTAATTCATATTATTACACTGAACTATGCAATAAACTTTTTTTTAATTTATCCTCGTCCCACACTTCGGAATATATGTCAAGACTCCATTTTAAAGGGAGCAACCACGTTAGATGCTTCAAAAAATCAATTTTTCTTTTATTTCATAAATCGTTAGCAAGATATCTTAAGAATACACGCTGAAAATTTTAAAACGATATTCGGATTCCTTCTAACGGTATGTATATAAATGATAAAGACTCTCCGTTTAAACGTTTTTTTCTCGAAACGACATTTTTCAATTTGCGGGAATCATAACTCAAAAACTAATTGATGGATCATCTTCAAATTTGGAACACGTTTACATAATATCATTTATTAAAACATGAACCTAAAGTTGGAAAGATTAGATTGTTTAAAACCTATTTTTTATTCCAAAATGCCGGGGGAAAAAATGCTAAAAATCGATCATTTCTTTTCAAACATGTTCCAACATTCAATTCTCGATTTTTTCGACCCAACTTTCGTCCAGGCAAATGAATCTTTTTAGGTCATCGTTGCGATAACTAAGCTGCGACAAGTTCATACGTGCAATATCAAGTCGCTTCTTCTTCTGGGAAGGCGACGACGAATGAGGAACGTATTTGCCGAGCTTGGACACCAGACATAAATCGTCTCTTAATATTATTTCTACCAATGCGCAAGGTATGTTCAGTTGTGCGGAGGTGTCATTAATGCTCACTCTACTAGAGCATCGCAACAATTCCTGAATTCGTTCTTTCCTTTCTTGTCTGGAAGGCGATCTTGGTCGACCCGACTTCGGTGCATCTTCAGTATTTGTCTGACCCTCCTTGAACGATTACATCTAATTCGTCACTGCACTTTTCTTGAGCGCGTTCTTACCTACTGCTTTGTGGAGAAGATTTCCCGATAGTCCAGCTGAATAATTCAGCAGAGCACAAATTTTCAAAAATGCGCGTTGTTCTTGCACAGTTCCAGACTTTTTCAATTCTTCCATTGTCAAAACGACGCGTAAAAACAAACTGCGTACGTTTTCTGAAATGTAAACGTCAACACTACATAACAGTAACATAACCTCAAACTTATCACAAACAGAATGGCAACTGTGAAAAAATAAAAATGTCCACCGAATTATGATAGGACCTGATATTTGGAACTTCAAGTTCTTCCATCGTGGTAGTACTATTAGACCTCAAACCTCGGTCTACATAACCAACGTCAATCACATCAACTTTTATGATAATTCGCTTTTAATCTTTCAATGTGTATATAAACAGTTAATCTAGAGACTTTAAGCTAATTAGTGAAGTCTACTGATAAAATTCTCTGAATAAAAATCTGCCAGTTATGATTGATAAAGAAGATGCAAGCGGGGGAAAAAACGAGAACAAGATATGAAAAAGTGCAGAATCGCGTGAATGAAAAATGCGGCATGTGCGAAGAAATATGTATTCAAATATGGCGGCGCGACCTGAACAGTTGAAAAATGGCGAAAGACGAAAGCTTGCGAGGTGAACAGAGTTCAATTGATGTTGTCGATCATTTCAAATCAGATCCGCACACACAAAATTTTACTCACACGCGTATTTTTTCTCACGTCTTCTATTTTGGTAGATAGGAGTATTGAGTTTTTTTCCGTGAGAGACTTTTTTCTTGTTATCTACCGACAGAAGCGTAGCCCGTAATCAAAAACCAACGAAGCTTCGACATGGATACACGTCCGATAGAACGACAATAATGAATAAATATTCTGTACACACACACACGCGCGCGCGCGCGCGCATATATGACATCTTCATGTATAGTTATACATACATATAAATGTTTATAAATTACAGTACAAGGTAGGCACATTGACAACCATCGTCGAGGATGATTATTACAATCCTGTGGTTCGATCCCTCCCTTACAACTCGCTGCTGTGTGCTATATCTGGAATTCCGGAGACGCAATATATAAAGTACAGGAGAGCGGGAGGCCCTGATGTTCGAGTATGTGCGCATCTGTATCCGTATGTTGGATTCCGTTGCTGCACTGAGTGTACAGGTTTATCCAGGAATGTGTGTTTGTCTATGCCGGTAAACCTGCAGGCGGCCGGAAATGACGTGTTCTCTCTCTCTCTCTCTCTCTCTCTCTCTCTCTCTCTCTCTTCGGGCTTTGACTTCTCTCTGTCTATCCATCTCTCTCTTTCTGTCTTTCATCGTTTGCCCTTCTCCCTAACTCTCTGTTTTTGTTCTCAGTGCACACCCCAACACTCACTAGGAGAGGAGCATCAACAGTATCCGCGTATGTATACGCGTACGGTAATTCTCTTCAATAATCTCACCCTCTGATAGGATATACTAAACTGAGCATTATTTATTAATATATTATCGTTTATTATTATATTATGTAGATATTAATTTTTTAGAAGCTTCAGGCATCTGAAAAATAATGTAACTCGATAACTTCAGTCTTATTTCGCAGCTTGGCCGATAAAAAATATCACGAGACTCGGTAGAGTTTTCGGACAAGTACATTTGAAGATATGTTCCGAGCACTCGCCGAGTCGTATTTTCTCCTAATAAAATGATTCACGGTGGTGGGGGTAAAAATTCGATGACATTTTAACAAATTGCAAAACCGAGAAGTCGTTTTGCAGCAAGCAAAGCTAACTTTAAGGTAAATACTGTACTGCATGCTAGTCAAATGAGTGCTAAAACTTCACAATGTTTTTATACCAAGTTTAATGCACTAATTATACATAGTGAAGGTGAATTTGTAAGATGGCATGTCTAATTAACCTAGAAAAATATTAATATCGATACATTTGCGAAACCATTAACTAATAGTGGCAAATTTCCATTTTGTCACATTTTCATTGGGACTTTTCAAAGAATAATCTGTATTTTTTAACCGATTTTAATGCACCACGTCGTATTTTGTTCCTCAAGAGATTCTCTACGAATTCACCATGTAGACTTTTTCGAAGTTTATTTGTTTGGAAATTATAGCCATTTGTTTATGAAAGATTTTTTTCGCTAAATAAACAATTGATTGCAACAGTAGAACGATTAAGCTTAGAAGAAATCTACGCGGTGAATTCGTAAAGGCTCTCTTGAGGAACAAAATAAGACGTGGTACATTGCAATTGGTTAAAAATTACGGATTATTCTTTGATGAATTCCGATGAAAATGTACCATCATGGAAATTTGCATTTATCAGTTGATGATTTCGCAAATCTATCGTTTTTAAAATTTTTCTACGTTAATAAGACACGCTGTGATATAAATCCGTTAACATTACGTTCAATTGTGTATTAAGCTTGGCATAAAACAATTGTGGAAATTTAGCACTCATTTGACTAGCATGCAGTACAGTATATACCTTAAGCTAATTAAGCGATGGTCTTTCGATATATATATATATTGTGACGTTAAAATTTTTAACGCCCCTTAAATGTTGACTCTCGCTCCTCCTGCTCAACGTTCCGGCCACGATACAGCTTCGCAGAGTCTATTTGCGACAAAAGAATTGTTATTTTGCTATGTAAGAAATTAATTGCGTCCCGAACATATTTTTTTTTCTATATTCTTGAATGCGAGAATTGTCGGACGGAGGAGAGAAGGAATATTTAAAGTTCATCTTCGGCGTACTTCGAGCGGAGCTCGTACGTATTATTGGGGACTCACACACTCACAACACCTACACACTCATTCGTCAACGTCTCGATGTCGAACAATCTGGAATCTTCGAGAACATTATCATCGCTGGACGACGCTATTGGTCATCGTCGTTTTCCCGTCGTTACTTCAGGGCAGTCGCAATATTGGGTGACGTCGAACCCTGGTTACGATAATCGAAGATAATCCCGTTAAATAATTTATTGAGATCTTCCCTATATCTTTCTCTTATTATTTGTCGTCGTTGCGAACTTATTATTTGGGCTAGGGGTTATTTAAAGTAACTAATAACTAAATAATTATTCCCGATAAAAATTCGGGGCCCCGTCTAACGCCCGTGATTAATTGGCTTGTCACACGCCTGTGACACATCTTTGCGAATATCCGAGAGAAAGAGGGAAAAGGGGGGTGAGAGTGCCGTGTGTGACTCTCGATTTCGTTAGATTTTCGGTGAGCGTTGAGCAGGACGCACGTGTGTAAGGAAACGGTAATTAATCTTCTATCTTTCTCCTTCTCGCTTTCCGAGTCGGTCAGTGAATATTAAGAATAATCTCCCGTCAATTTAACTCTGAAAGTTAAAATTGGAAAAATGTTCGATTCTGCTAGATGCAAATAAAATTCAGTCGCGGCGGCAACTTCGCCTGTTGCTTTATCATCCATCTTTTCTTTTTATTTTTATTCCCTTGTGTTCGAAGTGATCGCGAAGTAGCTTACGATAAAAATCCACTTTCGTGGCCGAGTCCGGAAATCTCCCGATATTTTGTGTAATTAAATCGTTACCGCCTTAATTTTTGTCCCGTCTTGTACGCGAGAATATTCGTGAGGAAATAAGAGTGAGAGAAACGATGATCAAAGAGTGAGTGGGACCGGGAAAGAATAATCGTGGTACAGTAATAAATTAGTCCGGCCGAGTCACCGATTATCGGGTATTCGGTAAATTATTGAATATTTTTCCATCTTTATTCCGTCATTCAATTTATTTAACCATCTTTTTATTTCTTTCCGTGAGTAGTTCCACGGTTAGAATAACGGGCTCGTAGTAGATTGTATGTGTGTGTAGAATCCCGGTCGCGAGAGTGAGAGCGAAGGGTGTGTGAATTCACGAATATTTTCCCGTCTGACTTTTTCTTTTCGCGGATATAATTTTTTTTATTCACTTTGATAATTAATAATTAATATTCCGGTTGTTTAAATGGTTAAGATTCCACGCGTGTGAACGAGATAAACTTTGTAACGAAAAAAGTAACTTAAGATTTACTAATAAATAATCCCTATTTGTTATTAAGAGTGCTCAATTTTTCTTTGTTGCTTGACCTCGCCCATTCCACTGTTGCAAAGCCGGCCAACCGCCTATATATCTCTCTCTCTTGTATTAAGGCCTTACATACGTCCAGAATTTTCAAAAAATCGATTTTTTTTTTACAGATTATTATTCTCTATAGTTTTAGGCGTATTTCTGTGTAAGTCGATTGTACAAATTCCCCATAGATCGAAAGTTATTATAGAAAACGTGACTGCCCAACGAGAGTCTGATGCGCGCAGGTAGATGTTTCGAGCGAAACGCACTTGAAACTTTAAATGCATTTTTCTCAAAACTACTTTTTCTGGCACGGTCTGCATGATAACTCATACAGTTTTTAATATTTTTTGATGCTTTTTTTTTTTAATATTCGAAATTGTTTTCTCTATAGTCTGTCGAGTCGGATTTTTGATGTTGTGATTAAAAAATTTTATAAACATAATTAAAGTATGACATTTATGACACAAAATGCACACTTTTTTTTAAACTGCCGTAAATTGCCAAAATTTTTCGAATTTCAAAAATCCGGCTCGACAGACTATAACTACAACTTTATTTTACAAGAATTTTTTTACGTTTTGCAGATCCATCAGCATTTCAAGAAGAAATGATGCAGACCGTGGAGCAACTTTTTTTTCATAGTGCTTCGGGAAACGTGATTTTTTATGTTCTAATTTTTGAAAAAAAAAAATGAAATAATTTTTTTTATAAAGTTTAAATACTAATAAACAATGTGTAAAAATTATTTTTATTAATTTCTATTGCTATCTCTTCTAAACACGGTTTTTCTTTTAGCGCGTTTTAGGCGCTGCTGGATGTATGTAAGGCGTTAAGTCGCTTCAGCGGCTGGCGCCCAAATAAAATAATAAATTAATACAAGCGGGAGAAACGGGCTTTTGTGACGTTGCGATTTTCCGTCACAATATATATATTAAGGTAGGCCTTAATGAGGTCATTATTGAATTTTTGTTCTTCCAAGGGCTTAAACGCTTCCTTTTCGATAAAAAAAAATTGTCACCAAGTTTCAGCTCGTAATCTCAATTTTAAGATCTTGCCCACGATGCCCAAAGTTTTCCATTGCAATAACGCGTAAGTTTTTCGTTTTCATCTTCAGTTATCTAACACGCTGCTCCGAAAAACTTTAAACTGTGCCTATTTTTTTTCCATAATCATAACAGTTAAGAATATGGATCAGGCACCCAGCTCCCTCGAATTTTCGAAAGCAAAATTTCTCTACATCATTTGTCCGATCGGAATAAAAAAGTCTTAGCCCACGCAGAAAAATGGCAACAATGGGAGTAAGACTTTTTGAATTTCGATCGGACGAACGGTGTGGAGAGATTTCGCCTTCGGAAATTCGAGGGGGCCGGGTAATTGATCCATACTCTTAATTCTTATGTTCATGGAAAAAAATAGGCCGAGTTTCAAGTTTTTCAAAGTAACGTGTTAGATTTTTTTATTTATTACTTAGAAAAATTTAGGCCCGTGGGAAAGTGAATATTAAAAAATTACCTTATGAAAAGAACTTTCTAATTTTTTAGCGACTTTTTAGTTGAGTTAAAATTTATAGACAGCTCTTGAAATGTAAAAAACAATTTTATTTCCATACGAAACTTCGAAAAAAAGAATTTAGGAAATATTATTTATAGCTTAGTATTTATATTCAAACGTTAATTTTACAATTGACGTTGAATCGATGAATTTTATAAAAATTAAAAAAAAAATACAGTTTTGGATAGAAAATTTTCCATTCTACAAGTTTGCCATTTAAACTCTATCGATAAAATCAATATGTTGGCTGTTATCTAGTAAAAACTGAATTTGAATGGAAATTCTTTTATTTACGCGGCTATATCATCCAAATTAAAGACTCAACGAAATTGGCTGAAAATACTTTTTTATAGAACATTGAATCCCCTACAAAATTGTTATTCATATTTTTTATGTTAATTCAACCGTTCATTAGTTAACAGCAAAAAAAGGTTAATTGTCTAATAAAATGATTTTCGAGACTTATACCTGTGAAACAATTTAAGTAATAAGAAAAATGCTGTGGATAATTTTAAAGAGCATTGAACTATTTCCAAATCAAGCCTAATAACGAGATGATAGCATAAGATACAGGCGAGTATTAGATAATTGAAGATGAAAACCTAAAACTTACGTGTTATTTAAATGGAAAACTTTGGGCTTCGTGGGCAAGATCTTAAAATTGAAATTAAGAGCTGAAACGTGGTGACAATTTTTTTTTTTTTATTGAAAAGGAAGCGTTTAAGCCCTTGGGAGAATAAAAATTAAAAAATGACCTCATTAAGGACCACCCTAATATATATATATATATATATATGGGGCATTCCATACCAAATCGGCCAATCCGTGACCCTGACCATTTTTGATTTTGTCAACATTTTTTCGTTTTCAAGTAACTACTGAAAGGAGGCTTTAGGATTTTTTTTAGATTTTTATCTCAACCCATTTAAAAATAATGAATTTTTCAAAATTTCGCAAGAAATTTTTTTAAATGCTCATAACTTTTTCAATGTCAGAGATATCAAAATATAATAGAAGGTAATTTCTTTCGCCTTGAATGATAGTTTCATTAAAAAAATACAAAAAATTTTCAAAAGTCAATTTCATGTTTTTTTAGTTTTAATCCAAAAATATTTTTCTTTCCAAACTCGGACCGTTTTGATTTCTTTGAAAAAATTTTCTATTTTTCTAGACATATTTTCACATGTTTCAAAAAATTTACAGCTTGTGATGTCCATACCTTCTATTTTTTTCTCATTTTTTACCACGTGTAAACCATTAATAAAGAGTTGTCAATCCTGGATTATATTTTTTTATTATTTTTTTTCCACTCATAATTCCGTTCCTCAAAAAATTATGAATGAAAAAAGTTAATAAATAAATATTGGAACTGATTTCCATGTTTTTTTTTGTTTTCAACCAAACATTTTTTTTACAACTTAGGCCATTTTGATTTTTCTGAAAAAATTCATATTCTTTCACGACACATTTTTACACGTCCCAAAAAATCCGCAGCGTGTGATATCCATAAATTATATTTTTTTAAAATTCTCTGCCATGTGTACATCAATGATTATCAATTATTAATCCTTATTCATGAATATCACACGCTGCGGATTTTGTGGGACGTGTAAAAATGTGTCGTGAAAGATGGTGATTTTTTTCAGAAAAATCAAAATGGCCCAAAATGTGACAGTAAATGTTTGGTTGAAAACTGAAAAAAACATGGAAATCAGTTCTAATATTCATTTATTAATTTTTTTCATCCATAATTTCTTGAGGAATGGAATTATGAGTGAAAAAAAAAACAATAAAAAAATATAATTCAGGATTGACAACTAATAATTATTGGTTTACACGTGGTAAAAAATGAGAAAAAAATAGAAGGGATAGATATCACAAGCTATGAATTTTTCGAGACATGTTAAAATATGTTTACAAAAATGGTGAACTTTTTCAAAAAAACCAAAACGGTCCAAGTTTTGAAAAAAAAAAATATTTTTAGAGTAAAACTAAAAAAAAATGAAATTGCCTTTTGATAATTTTTTTGTATTTTTTTTTACGAAACTACAATTCAAGACGAAAAAAATTACCTTCTATTTCATTTTGATATCTCTGTTGTTGAAAAAGTTATGAGTGTAATGGTCGAACCCACCGGTACGGCACAGAGAGCGTGAGGAACGATCCAGTGACGATGAGAGAAAATAAAGGTGAGCCGAGTGGGCTCGATCCCGGGATCCTCGGAGTTTGAGTCATCTATTTAGATGGAATACTGGACCGTTACATGAGTATTTAGAAAAATTTCGTGGGAAATTTTGACAAATTCATTATTTTTAAACGGGTTGAGATAAAGATTTAAAAAAAAATCCTAAAAACTCCTTTCAGTAGTTATTTGAAAATGAAAAAATTTCGACAAAATCAAAAATGGTCGAGGTCACGGACTGGCCGGTTTGGCATGGAATGCCCCATATATATATATATATATATATATATATATATATATATCGCGAAAGCCAGAACGAAGCGGAGTACTTTAGGAATTATTGTATTTTTATTGATTTTAAATAACTTTAATAATTACACGGAGAGATTAAACTTGAAAAATTACCATGTAGTAATAGTAGTGAGGTGACAGCCTGTCATTGCTAAGATTATTACTGAACAAAACACAAATTTTCATGAAAACTGAATAAAATTTCTTGTTTAAAATAGGAAATTCTGCCGGAATGTCTAGTAAATTTTGATGTCCAGTAAAATATGCAGAACATAAATATAAAAATTGTGCGATACACGTGAAATTTTACCATGTGATTCATTATTTTATGTCTTCAAGAAATTTCCTTGAAAAACTGCCGTACTTATAACGATTATTTCAATGTTTATTTTGAAATAATACATGAGCAGCACGGAAAAAATTTCCCTACAAATGTTTACGCCAGAATGGTTCAAAATTTAAAATTTAACATTTCACAAGTTAAAAAAAACTTATCGCTTACGACTAAATATGTTTTGCTAGCTTGTCCCCACGTTCAAATATATCACGGTAATTTTTACCGTGAATTTCACAGTAAAAATTAGGGTTTAATTCTCTCCGTGTATTTAAATAACATTAAATAATTGAGGGATTCACTATGGCTTTTTAAATTGTTCGTGAATTTTTATTTAAAGGCTCCACCGAAGAAACGTACTCGCGGTGGCAACATCCTGACATTCTCATATTCATCAATTTTAATAAAAACAGACAAATCTAAAGCCAAAAGCAAATATCGAATCTTCTGCAGCCTGCAAAGGACCCAACTTAGATGGTGGTGAAGATTCACGACGTTTCTTTAACAATGAACTGTATTCAGAATTAATTGAAGGATTATTGTATATTCTCAGTCCAAAAATATTACTGGATTATTTACAAGGCATCATCTTTGATATATAAAACAACATGAGGTATGAAATGACGTAAATCAATCGCTGAAATTATTTGACTCGTGGGAGTGAAGGAAAATGTTCTTCATCATATTTTTTTATATCACAGTTAATGGGACGTTGATTACAACGTTTGAGAGAGTATTTTTTTTCGTCATAAACTCTTCCACGATGAATATATTTCTTCAAAAGTGAAGATAAAAAATTTGTCAGGATCTCAAAAGAGTTTGAAAGGAAAGATCGGTGGCTTTAAAATTGATGTGATGTATAAATGCTACGGTCCAATTAAAAAAACGTCATATAATCATTTTGACCTAGAAACGCTCGAAATATTATATTAGTGCTGAGGAGTACATTCACCGAAAAGTATTCAAAGATTAATCTTGAGGATGAACAGTTTTGAAATAGTTGACCGCAGCAGATTTTATGCAGTGCCCACACGCAAGATGAGTACATTTGATAAGAGGACGAACGAGAGTAACTTAAAGTGAAGAAAGCGCATGGGTTGGATTTAAATATATATTTATACACATAAGTGGGAAATATTTTTTTCCCCGAATGCATCGACCTCGAGAGTCTCGAGAAAAACTCTTTTCGTTCAGAGATAAGTGCCAGATGAAAGTTTTTCTAAACTTTTTGAGCCGTGAGAGAGCAACGATTAAACGATTCATGATAAAAACCAAACCCTTTATATCGCCACTGCAGAGAGAACTCTCGGTGCTCGTTGACTAAACTTACCCTTCACTAACCCCTGGTGGAACGTTTACACGCTTTGCCGACGACAGCGCACGCTTTTCGAATGTTCGAGCGTTGGGTTCGAATTTATTTTTATTCGCTTGAGTTATTAATATGACGCCTTACGGCCTGAACTCTTGCGGGTTGAAAAAGTGCTTTTTAGTTTGATGGAATCGTTATATTTTATAGTGATCGATATATGCCACTAATGGCTTCAGAGTTCAATTTCAACGCTATATTATCCTGTTAGAGTTGTGGCTTACTGAAGCATCTCCGTAGGCCATCATCAAGTGGCTTTCAACAGCATTAAATATGTTTCACCGAACAAAAAATCTAAGAGTATAGCACATCTCATACAGTTTATATATTTGAAACTTTTAGGTACTTCTATTTATAAAATTTCTTAGAGGTGTCGTAAAATTTTTGTTGATGAGCACTGTCCGTATTGCACATTATTATGCGTAAATTTTAAGGAACATTTTTTTGTTTCTTTTTTCATAAAAATTGCCGGCATTTTGAAAAAAAAAAATCATGATTTCAAAAAATTTCCACGTAGTTCGCTAGTTTTTCATATATAGATTGTACCGTTGCGAGTCAAGAATATGTTAAGACCAGAGCGTTTTCATCCGATATATTCCTGTATAGAAATAGAAATATAGAAAATAACCCCGATGGAGAGTTTACTTGCACCTTCAACTACGAAAAAATAATAAAAACTTTGACTATATTGTGATTGATGAGAAAAAAAGCAAAAAATGTAGTGCGTGACTAATTTGAACCCACGCCCTACTCTCTGGGTGTTCAATAGTACGTGATATGCCTAATCTCATGGAGACTCACTCGGTTTACACAAACAATCATACGATTCGTCCTGGAAGGTCGGACGGAACATCAATCTGGATTTGTGTAAAGAAAGTGAAACGAATGCTGGAAAGTGTGCAGCATTTTTTCATAAAATGAGGTCATTTTGATACGGACAATTTTTGGAAGTCATATAATTCTTGAAGGTGTTTAAGGTGGTGGTCTAGTTTAGAGGGTAAAAAAAAATCGATTTTTTTTTGCTTTAATCGATAGTTCAACTATCGAACAATATGTTCCCAAAGTTTTAAAGACCATTGGAATGTATTTTGAAAGTTACAGAGCCAAAAGCAGGTAGGTGTCGCACGGATCCGTACTAACGCTACAAACTTTAAGCCGCATTTTCGCGCAATATCGTTTTTGTGATTTGTCCAATTTGGCGATACTCATAGCAAAAAAACTATTTGACCTATCAACTTAAAAAAAGATTTATTCTTCAGAGTATTGCCAACCATTCTAAATGAACAAAGAAAATGGTTCAAAACTTTATTTTAAACAATATTTATTACTAAAAAAGTGATAAAGTTTTGGCTCAAAATCGTCACTTTTATGTTCCAACTCGTAAATTTTTACTGTTTCATACTGTTTCTTGAATTTTTCTTAGTTCATCGACTATAAAAAAGTGTGTAAATTAAAAATCTAAATTAAAAACCTCCTGTGGCGAGGCGTTTTGTTTATGTACATTTAAGTACATCATTACTTTACCTTTATTATATTTCGATGAATTTTTTTTATGTGTTGTTGAAATGTGTAATAAAATATGTGCAGAAGTTCAGAAAAATTATTTACCTTTTTCACTTGAAAAAAAAAATCCCGAAAATCACCTTTTTTTAACCCTCTAAACTGGTCAACTGCCTTAAATAAAAGATCAAATTCAGTCTAATGATTCTTTCGCAGCATAAAAATTCGCATGTAAAATTGCAATATCGATAAACTGAAATGATAAAGAGAGTGAGCATTGGAACTGTTATTCTCTCAACTCCGTCTTCGAGCACCTTTGGCAGCTGTTGAATTTATGCATAATAATATAACACTATGCAATACTCAAAAATTCACTGGTATAACAAATAGTGTTTCGTGCTGCGTATAACATGAAGATAAAATAAATTAACATTTTATTGCGACGTCACATCTCAACAAATATATACAGACTCGACATTTTTTCATATTTATAAAAATACAGGAGCAGAACAAAAAATAAGTTCTTGAATAATTTGAAATAAAAAAAGAAGCTAGCGCGAGCCCTGCAGCACTCTTATATACTCGAATATAACGTCTCTCGGTCGATTTTCCTTTTTCAAATCGCTCTCACGGAGAAACGAGTTCAGTAAAAAATCTGACAGTAGTTGACCAATGAAATGGTTTTTTCTCTTTCCATTGGTCCTTGTTACAATTCGATCCGTTCCCCGAATCCCAAGATATCGTAGTTATCAGGATCAAAAACGAGCCTTTCGGGCCAATTTGTTTATTGGAGTCCGAAATATGTAAGTCGCGCTTAAAAAAGTATACCGAAGGAGAGTTTATATAACTGGAATGCAGCGAATGCCCGCCGAGAAATTTGTGAGGGTTTGCCTGTTCGAGATCCGGCGGTGATCAGGTTGCATAACGGCAAGCCTATTATAGAACGCCTGATCCGGTCGTAATCAGGCTATCCGCAATGGCGGATTAATCAGTCTACACTGAAACGGTCCCGATCAGGCATGCCTTAGTGAGGTTCTATTTCGGCTTGCCCTAATCAGGCCTCAGTAGGTCTTACTCCGATAACGCCCTACCATTGTGAGATTTGCTCTATTAGGCCCTACTAAGGCTTGCCTTTTGACTACCTTATCATTGCTGCACCATCGAAACAAGTGTCTCTGATTCCAAAATTTTTTGATACACGTGGGGATATGTATTCGAACATTGCTCCCAGATTTATCGCATTTTTATTTATTTTTATAGTCAAATTTTGCAAAAAAAAAATGTTCTAGATTAATTTAAGAAAATGCATGATATTTTCGAAATCATGATAAAAATCTGTAATTTCACTTCGCCCTTTAATTCAAGAAAAATAAAGACCAAAAGAAAAAGAACATACTCACGAAATAGGAATCGAAATGAGTTTGAAATGTTTTATAACTTGAATGCCACATAAATACTCAGTAAACATAATTGAGACCATTTTCGAAAACTTTACGTAACCAAAAATATAACAAATATGTCATATAATTGTTATCACAGAGATGTAAATTTTCCCTTATAATCATAAATGAGATGGAGTTCGTACATCCCATCGATACATGGACATCAGTAAAAGATGTAAATATTATATGGTAAAGCAGTCCTTTATGCTACCTTCGTCTATGTGATGAAGATAATACGGAAAATGACTGACATCACAAATGTGTAACATTCATAAGTAAACATTTCGTAACAGGAGTACGAAACTTTACATTCAATAAAACATGTAAAATTGTTACGAATCGGCGAAGTAACAATTACGGCACATTGTGATATCACCATCCAGTATGACAGAAAACGTAAAAAATACGTAGCTTTTTTACATGAATGTTACAGGATTTTAATACGTAAAAATCTCGTCACATTAATACAAGATATTTACATACATTCAGGACTCGTAAAACTATTACGAGACGGTCCGGTAACAATTATAGAACAGTCATCATATCACTATCGAGTAGAATAGAAAACTTAGCAGATACATACAATTTGTTACATGAATATTTACAAAATCTCCTATTGACGGACCTTTTTTATAGGATATGTGTCATCCGTACATAACTACGAAATGCGGAAATATATATAGCTTTTGACAATTGTAAGTATTTACTATGTTTTCGATCCCATTGGACAGTGAGACTCCCATTTTTCCGTAATTTTTAAGTTTTTCCGTAATTTCCGAGATTTTTAAGTTATGTAGATGTCACATTGACAAATGAAATCCGGACTCCCTTCAATCGAGTGCAGTCTACAGACAGAGTGTAATTTAGTGTAGTGTAGTGTAGTACAGCGATTCTGAAGTTTTCCGATCTTATAACAATATAAAATAAAAATATAAAATTCTAAAAAATTTGAGAAAATTACATAACCATCAATCGATACTTGCGTCGTTAATGAATTTGTGGTAAATATATATATTATTAAAAATACATATATATATTGCATGTTGGATTTACTGTGATATTCACATTAATGAAATAAAAATTGTCATTAATTGTTTCTTATTAAGATAAGTTCAATGATAACTCTTATTGATAAATGATAATTACTTTAATTCTCAGATCAGTTTCAAAACGGACCATTACCTCAAAATAATAATATTTTGTATCCTCTGCATGGATTGACGCAATAATAATAAAATCATAATGTTCAATGATATCGGAAGATGAAGCAAATGGTATCTTTGAAAAAATCGCTACTTGCTAGTAGTTGTTGGAAATTTAATTTCCTTTGAATAGTTCAAAATTATTGAAAATTCTATATAATTCAAGTAATGTTTTCTCAAATGATTCTATATGATGATAAATGCTTTTTGAACAATTTAAAAGAAATTAGTTTGGGAATGAAATGTAAAAGGATTGGTGACCAGTGACTTTTACTGGTTGCTTTTTGAATAACAATGAATGTTTGACTTTTTTTTAATTTATCTAGTTAGGAACTGATCCCTGATATAGATAGAACAAATTTTAGGTGAGGTAGGGCTGCAAACTAAAGGATAGGTTACCCTTCGAATGTTGAGTTCGGCCATCTCAGCGTGGATTTATCTGGGTGTTCAATAAGGAAAATGGTATGCTTGGAATCTTAGAATCTACATCAGCAATTTAGAGGAATACCTTCACGATGACTTCATTGAATTTTTCTGGTGAAATAGAAAATTGTCTATAAAAAACTCTATGGAAATTTGTCCGTATATTAAGTAATTTAAGTGTGATCGCCGTTTAAATGAAAACAATTATCATTAATTAAACTTTGAACAGAAATAAAATTTGAATGGTTATTCGGAGCTAATTGCTAATAATTACGAATTTTGTAAGGAGTTCGATTCTCTATAAAAATATATTAGTAGAATTTCTGTCTGATTTTTCTCACAAGCGTTGTAATACAATATTCAGAAATCCGATTATTTCCCTGTGTTATTCTGATGGAACATCGTCAAATACGATGCGCCGATCGAAATAATTTAATTTTAAGCTCTCCTTCTAGGATGCTTCTTTTTTTACCCTAATTCAACTTTTTTTGTTGAATACAAGCGAAAAAAAGTACCGATTTTTTTCCGCATACCCTAATGTACATATAGCAAAGATGCGACAGGGGTTCCTTGTCCTTAGGTACAAATAGGAAATATCATATTCGATGAAATCTGGCAAAAAAGCTCGAAGATGGTAAGAACAAAGGAAAGGCGTAACGAGAGACAGAGAGAGAGAGAGAGAGGGAGGGAGGGAGGGAGGGAGGGAGGGAGGGAGGGAGAGAGGGAGAGAGGGTGAGAGGGAGAGAGGAAGAGAGGGAGAGAAAAAGAGAGGGAGGGAGAGAGAGGGAGAGAGCCCATTTCTCGTCGTGACTGATGAGAAAAAGACTGACGTAATCTTGGAAATTCACAGTGAATTCGGATAGCGGACAACTATCCGTTCTTCGCACAACACACGAAAAGATTCCAATAGTCAGGTTGCGAGGCGTGCAAAGTTCACATCATTTCGTAGGTTTATCTTGGTTACATTGGCGAAAGTTTCCTTTGAAGAAGGAGCATAAGGAAAGATCGAAAGAATAGGGAAAGAGCGAGAAAGACTAGAGGTGAAAGAGGAATAAGAAGAAACAGAGAGGAAGCAAGAAATTTGACGAATCTACCAAGGTCGACAACTTCTGCAGTGCGGTGGTTGGCAAAGATTGTATGCAAGAATGAAAAGTGGTGCAGTCGGAGGGTCAAAAACAATTTTTTTGTGATTTTTTTTTACCACTTGTATATTTTTCTCTGGCTCAATATTTTGACAAGTAATCATATAATATTCAAAGAACAATTGGTGAAAATATCATCAAAAAATATAAATTTTTGATAGAGTTATCCACAGTGGCTGGACCATCTTTTCAAAACAGTGTTTTCCGGTGACCACTCTCGCTATTGATTGGTTGATATGAAACTAATAAACCAAAAAAAATTTTTTAGTTCAGTAGATCATCTAGTGCTTAATGAAAGATTTTGAAAAAAAATTGAAAAAATGGCGTTCTTTGAAAGTGAAATTATTGATTTTTATGTAAGAAAATGGCTTTTTTTGATAAAAAGAAAAATATGGCTTGAAAATGAAAATACTTCAACTAAGCACTAGTTTTTTCATATGTAGGAGATAATGTATATATTTTATTTAGATCGGTTGAGTGATTTTCGAGAAATGGCGATCATTTTGAAAACATGCTTTTGAGAAAAACAAATTCAAAGACATGTGTAGTAACTATGTACAAATAAAATGTATTCAATCACTCATCTCAGCGGCTGTTCTGATACTTCTTTAAAATAGCATGATCGATCAATCTGCATGCCTCACAAATATCGGAAAGACTCAGATTTTATTGTTGGTTGTTATTAGCGGTAATTATGCAGTTTAGCGGCTTTTCTGAAAATCGATGCAATATTTTTTTTTTTAGCATGAACTGCTTCAATTAGTCACCATTAATGAAATTCCGTCGGGGGAGGCTGACATTTCCCATAAAAACCATAACTTATGGGGTTTTGAAGTTGTCGGAAATACGTGATGAAATAGGGTATATTCGAATATATTATAACATCAGGACAGGTGGACACACACACACACACACACACACACAATTCTACGAATTCATTATCAGTAGAGGCGAAATTCTTCAGTCTTCAAAATTATTTGCGAGGGTGGTGAAATAAGGTGGAATAGTAGGGTGCGTGAAATAGTAGGGTGTGTGCTGAACATCTTGGGATGCGTGCGTAAAATAGTAGGGTGTGTGCTGAACATCTTGGGATGTGTGCGTGAAATAGTAGGGTGTGTGCTGAACATCTTGGGATTTGTGCGTGAAATAGTAGGGTGCATGCTGAACATCTTGGGATGTGTGCGTGAAATAATAGGGTGCGTGAAATAGTAGGGTGTGTGCTGAATATCTTGGGATGTGTGCGTGAAATAGTAGGGTATATGCTGAACATCTTGGGATGTGTGCGTGAAATAGTAGGGTGTGTGCTGAACATCTTGGGATGTGTGCGTGAAATAGTAGGGTGTGTGCTGAACATCTTGGGATGTGTGCATGAAATAGTAGGATGTGTGCTGAACATCTTGAGATGTGTGCATGAAATAGTAGGCTGTGTGCTGAAGAACTTGGGATGTGTGCGTGAAATAGTAGGGTGTACTGAACATCTTGGGATGTATGCGTGAAATAGTAGGGTGCGTGAAATAGTACGGTGTGTGCTGTGTCTCACCACACTGAGAAAAAAGACACTAGTTCTCGCAACTATACACGTATAGTTGTCCGCTCTATGGTAAAATGTACCAAAAAATATTGTTAGGACAATTATGTTATAGTTAATTGGACTATATCTGTAGTGTTCATCCAAACATATAATCCCAATGGTGTGGATAACCATGTGTTATTTAAAAAGGACTAAAAATCATAGTAAAAACCCTTACAATGATCAAATAATCCAAGTAACATTATAAGTAAGTTACTATGGATATGAAAAATAAGGTATACTGTAGCATATTCATTTTTGGATTGACCTGCACTGAATTTTACCATTTATATGGTAATTAATATCTTTTAATGTATAGGCATTATTAAAATATCTCATAATAGTAACAATTTATGTAATGTCGCGGAGACTTGTGTTTCTAACTATCAATGACTATTTGTTGTCGTTATATCAACCATACTGCAAGGGATATTTATGCCGTTCACCTGAGTAAAAGTACGACGCGACAATGGTTTTTCTGCAAAAACGAAGTATTAATTAAACACATCTTTCCAGAAAGTAAAACGCACTTTTGATGTGTGATAATTAAGAACACGAGCAAAGTAAATTTATTAAAAAATCCAAAAATGGTATCCTCAAAAAATATCAATGGTCCTTACAATAAACATTACGGATCACACTATTTTGTATCCGCAAAAATGAATGTTACTATTAACGTATGTATACATCAGGTTTTCTTATTAAAATGTGATAAATCTGACTAAACATTTTCATCTTATAGTAGCAATATAATATGTTTATGGCACCAAGGAAATATCTAGTATGGTCTACTTTAAATTTTTGCCAAGCGTACCGTGAGTATAGTCGAGAGTACTATTCCTGATCGTTAAGGGTAATATTTATTTTAGGAAAAATATCACTATTATTTGGTAACAAATACGCAACATATGTTTGGCAAGATCATTGTTGCTGTTAATATATGCGCGTAATATAAACGACTTATAAAATACAGTAAATGCAACCATATTTTTTTGAGTTAGCGTTATCTTAAAAGTATTTCTATCCTCTCAGGGAAATATGCAAATATGGTACGGTGAACCATAAATTTTTCTCAGTGCACCCTCGCAAATAATTTTGAAAACTGAAGAATTTCGCCTTTATTGATAATGAATTCGTAGAATTGTGTGTGTGTGTGTGTGTGTGTGGGTGTGTGTGTGTGTGTGTGTGTGTGTGTGTGTGTGTGTGTGTGTGTGTGTGTGTGTGTGTGTGTGTGTGTGTGTGTGTGTGTGTGTGTGTGTGTGTGTGTGTCTGTGTCCACCTGTCCTGATGTTATAATATATTCGAATATACCCTATTTCATTACGTATTTCCAACAACTTCAAAACCCCATAAGTTATGGTTCTTATGGGAAATGTCAGTCTCCCCCGACGGAATATCACTTATTATAGTCCAATCAACAACTTCGAGAAGAAAAAAAAAATGTTCCATCGTTTTTCGGAAAAGCCGCTAAAGTACATAATTACCTTATTAGCTATTGTTCGCTATCTCTTTTCAGTACTTTAAAAGAGGTACTCATTGTACATACATCTCTGAAACTACACGTTGGATCAACTTGAAATTTTCACAAAATGATCTTCAGATGTAATACTTTCTGAAAATGCGGAAAACGAAAAATCCAGTTGTCCAAATTTATAAGTGCCCTGAATCCCTTAAAAAGAAATTCTTGATTAAGTATATTCTAAAAATTTAAAGAAACCGGAAGTAACAGAAAGCTTTGACTTCACCTAAATGACGATTGTTTTTTTCCCTTGAATCAGGCAATTCGGATAGGGAGCACGATTTTTCTATATCTTTTCGCTCAATAACCGGGAAGAGGGGAATTCCTCCCTTATCGGAGTCATCTACCCCACTTTCGTTCGCATCATGGGGCTAATCGAAAAGTCATTATCACGAGCAACGATAAAATATAAACTAGACAAGATGTGTTATTTTTCGGTGGGTAATATTTATCATAAGAGTTCTGAAACAATAATAATGAAAGTGTAACGACAGCAAAATTATAGACTAAACTTCTAGATACGAAAATCTAGAATTCATCGATGCGATTTGTCTATTTGTTTTTTTTTATATTTTATTTGTCTATTTGTATATTTGTTATCTGTTTATATATCCCACCCTAAACATTGGTCTCTATAGTTTCGACACGATCGATGTTATCGTCCGAAAACGGGGGTCACGTAAGATCGCTCGGCAAACGCGTCAAAGATTTCCGGTTACGATAACGATACAATATCACGTTATTAAAATTATTACACGGAAGTTCAAGGTGTCTCTTTCCGAGAGGAAGTGAAAAAAATAATGCCCAGAGGGTGTGCTATGAAAATATTTATTATCGCGCAATAATTCATTTCCGACGATCCTCCATGGAGGTATATACGAGAAGAAAGCTTCACCAAAGTAACTTCCTCCCGAATTGAAAAACTACCCCTCAAATCTCTAAAGTACGGTTCCGAAGTTCCATAGTAACCTGAAAATTGTTGTATTCCGTTTGTTTTAGGGTCCATTTAATGTATTTGTATATCAAAATTTATCTCGATATTAAAAACTTGAAGGGTTATGGTTCTGTAACAGATTCATGAACAATGTATGCAACGAAGTTATAAGGGTTTCTATTATCTATATGGAAGCCTTAACGGGAGAAACCAGTTTAGGAGGCCGAAATTTTTGTGTTTTTCGTGAATTTTTTTTAACAGGGAAGGAATAATCAGAATTTGTTTAAACTTGGAGAATATTTTATTCATATTTTGAAGTACACTTTGTAATTTTTTCAAGTCATTTCCGCCGGAAATAGTGGAGTTAGAAGCTACTGTCCATGGACGACTTTTTTCAACTGGTGGGCATTCTAGCTCAAAAAGTTATTGACCAATCGTCCTGAAAATTTGTGTGAATATTCTTTATTCAATTACAATCTATATGAACCTAGCTCTGGGATGATATTATTATTAAAAATACTTTTTTTAATGCAAAAAAGGTGAAAAAATATGGTATAAAAACATGACAGTGTTCAAACACCTCAAAAACATGCAATTTTCAACTTTTTTTATCACAATTAGGTTCATATTCTTAGAAAATATGTTGTTAATGAAAAAAGAAAATTATAATGATTACAGATAAAAATTGTGACTTCAGGAATACCCACCAGAAAAAAACTCGGATGACCATCGTCCATGGACAGCAGCTTGTAACTCCACTATTTCCGGCGGCAATGACTTGAAAAAATGACAAAGTGTACTTCAAAACATGAATAAAATATCTTCCAAGTTTAAACAAATTCTGATTATTCCTTCCCTGTTAAAAAAATTCACGAAAAACACCAAAATTTCGGCCTCCTAAACTGGTTTCTCCCGTTAAAAATATAGCACAAAAGCCTGAACATTTGTGGCAGTATATCGTTGGAATGCACCGAAACATATTTATTCATTTCCTAACTCTTGGAATTGTCTACGATTTTAAGTTGATTATGTAAGTTGCTACGAAGGAAATATAAATATTATCGAATTCTTACAAGCCCTAAATCTGGCTCCGAGATACGCAAGTATTTCTTTGAGGCAAATTATTTTTCTTCGCCATTTTTTTTAACTTTCTTGCATTTCTTCTTCTTTATTCAAAGCTCTAAGCTCGCGGAAACGTTCCGTATATGGAGCAAAAAGGGATGGAAAGAACAAAAATACGGGGGTGTATACCCATGACGAACAAACCACCCCCGCATGCTGTCGTGAAGAGATGGATTCTCACTAGTATATACAGGGGATGGCACAACCGTAGGGAATTTATATACTTTTCAAGTTTTGATACTTTAAGGGACTATCTACAATTAAGCAGGTTGAAAAATTCGCATTTTCATATTATTCTATTGCACGATTATTTTAATGTATTCTCTGAAAAATTCAATAGTACCGTTATTAATGAATGATCATTTAAGACTATATTATTATCCTGCGGCTCTTGAAATTCAATCATACATTTCATTTCCAATCATTTGAACTTATTTTGTGGTCAATTAATCATAGTTAATAGAATGATACATTGTAGTTGATTACGCCGGAGCCACATACAAGCATTTATTTCATGTCTGATACCAACATCATTCGAATACATTTACCGTGTTCTCCACCTAAATTTCACTCTCCCACGCATAATAATAACTTTAGTATTATTATTACGAGATACTTGAAGAACTAGTACGACGTATAATCTACGTACTACTTGATACGAAACTCTCTTTCTCTCCCTCCGTTACTCTCCACTCCCTCTTTTTACGATAGAAACAACATATACAAACATAGGAGAGTTTTCGTTTTGGTAGAAAGGGCAAAGGGTCTCTCGATCCGTGTAAACGCATTAAGGGCTTGTAAAAGCAGTCATCTCGATATATCGGTAAAAGGTCTTCCATCCGGAACATATCTAACAGTCGAGTACGAGTTACGTCACTTGCTTTACTCGGACACCCTCCAAGATTTTCGTACAAAGTTATCGCAACAAATTTTATACTTTCTCGTAAATGTTGCCGAGAGTGCATGAGAAAACGAGAATCGTCGATAAAGTGTTTGCCATCGAAAAATCCTTAAAACTCGACATTGAATTTTCACTGTATTGACTTTTGTTACCATGACATATTTCAATCTTCGATTCAGCACATGTTGAATCTAGTTATAACATACGGAAAGAATTATAAAATGGATTTCACACTAAAATTCACAGTGCAAATTACCGTGATGCACTAGAACGGATGGTAAATACTTGCCCTCACGTCAGTCCAATTACGATTGCTTCGTTTCTTCGATGCAAAAAATACTTAAAAAAAAGATCAAATAAAAACGTTCAATGATTGGAGGGATTGAATCAAAAAGTTAATCAGAGTTATTTTATTATCTTCGCGAATACTCAGAGCAGTTAGAATAAAGTTATATTTTATTGATTTGAGTTTGCAGTTGCGTTTAACGAAAAATATATGCAATCGCTTCCATTTAATATTAAATTGAGAAAAAGTATCTTTTGAATTTATGTACTTGACGCAAAATACTATATGCTATTAATATGATAACGTGTCCATGGTTAAACTAAGGACACTACTGCAATTACATTTAAACTACTTTTATTTTTTTGGTTCAAGAAATACTGTCATTGGATTTATCGATTGTGTTATTTATTTGAAAAAGTTTGCCGTCAAGCTATAATGAGTAAAAAAAAACGAAATACAAATATCTATTAGGCCCGATTTCTTTTACAGCAAAACTTGTCGCTTTATTAATGGTCTCAAAAATATTTTGAAAATGAACTTAAAAAAGTGTTGTCTCATAGATCATGTATTGGATTACTTATTATTGGATTTGCAACATACGTATTATTTTTTAATTTAAGATTTTCGAGTCGCTAATAGCGTAATAGGTAATAAGTAGACAAGTAGGTAGGTCGGTTCGAATCCCCGTGTAAGTAGGAAAATTTTTCCTCGAAGATTGATGTCAGTAGAGGTAAAAATGATAAAAATACGATTAACTATGATGAAAAACGACAATCTAATTGCAGATTATTATTTTTTATTAATTATAATTTTATAAAAATAGACGAAGACTTGATTTCATCTCTTACGTATTTGGTCGAACCAAATAAATTTAATGTTTTCAATTACACGTATATTTCTATTAATAACTTGTTTATTGAAATAAAATAAATTATATTTGGTACAAATTTTTTTTTTTCAGTTCACTCAAGTTTTTAGGTAATTATGCAGTTTGAACACTTTTCCTTGATGACCTTTCTCCATCTATCAGGCAACATACGGATGCCATCTCGAAAGAAATGAGGAGGTTTTAAGGCAATAAAATCATCTATGATCGGTAAAATAAGTTATACACATAATAGTATGCAGGTGGCGACCGATATATCAATGTATTTTATTAAATTGAAATGTATATTGCCTTGCGCTGAATAAAGGGTTTGGTAAAATGAACTGTCCACGTTCGACCACAGGTTAAACAGTTTTCATACTTGATGTTTGTCAGATCAAACTAAATCTGAATAATATTAAGTAAATATTTTTTTTATTTAGCCGAAGTGCTTTGTTAAATGAAACCATACTTTATCTAGAGTCGCGGTACCGACTCGAGAAAAAATTTTGATACAAAAAAGGTTTCAAACGTAAAAAATTAGATTAAAAAAAAATTTTGGCAGAAGTACTTGGTGAGTTTTTTCGCTTAATTTACATAATATGTCACTTATGGTTACAAACTCGCCAAGTATTTCGGCCGAAATTTTTTTTTTCAATCTAATTTTTTGCGTTTGAAACCTTTTTTGTATCAAAATTTTTTCTCATAATTATTTATTAATCTTATTCTTGTTATGTAGAACAACTGTATTTTCAATTCGTTGGAAGTGTTTTTATTGGTTTTTAATAGGTTTTAATGTATTTGACTATTAATGCTTTTATCATTTTTATTTATATTTAATAACTTTTTGTGAAGTTTAGACTTAATTTTTGGGCAGGTTTGAATTGGCATCTTTTGTGAGATTATGATTTGATTGATACATTTTTGAGAGGCTCTTATAACTTTTTGTGAGTTTCTAATTTATTGAGAAAATTTTTGTGGGGTTCTCCTATCATTTTTTGAGAGATTTGATGTGAATCAGAGAATTTTTGCAAGGTTGGTTTTCTTGGGAGAAAATCTCTTTTATAACTTTTAGTGAAGGTTTTGTGTCGAAACTGAGATTTGTTACCGGACAAACTATTTGGGGGGAGTAAATGTACTTGTCTCAACTTTTTTTACAGCATTTATGCTGTTTTTTTGCGGTTTCATTCTTCCGAATCATCAAAAAAATGGTGCGTTTTTCGCACACATTTTTTGACGTTTCGCGGTCGCTGTCTAGTGACACTAGTTGTAACTAGAAATCTGGTGATATGTGAGACTGTGTTCGTCGATATGACAGCCGATTGACTTTTCTTCATGTAATAACAGTGAACAGGTGTGAGTTCAAAAAGGTTATAAAGATCGCGGATGTGAAATTCTATATTAATAGTGACAGTTGGTGAGGTTAAAAAAATAAGATTATAAAGATCGCGGATGTGAAAGCTGACGGATATTATTTTCAGTATTGATTTTGGTTAGTAACAGATAAAGAGTAATAGTCCGAGAACTAATAAGTGTTTTTCATATCATATAATAACCGTGACAGCTGTGAGTTGAAAAAGGTTATAAAGATCGCGGATGTGAAATCTAGAGTCGCGGTAGCGACTCGAGACAAGTACATTTACGTATACTATAAGATGGCGAAGACGAGTCGCTACTAGAGTCTTTACAGCAAGCAGAGCGGTTTCGAACGGTTTTCGAAAATTGTTTCGGCGATATTTAATTAATTACAACGTTTTAAAAGATGTTGCTAGTTCACGTATTTTTTATTTTTTTTTCTTTCGATCGTGACTATTTAGAACTCTGTAGCCTAACACATTTTGGAAATATTAATATTTCATCCTTCCAAATCATCAAAAAAGGTGGCATTTTTCGCACACATTTTTTGACGTTTAGCGGTTGCTGTCTAGTGATACTAGTTATAACTAGAGTTTTTTTGGTGATATGCGAGACTGTGTTCATTGATGTGACAGCCGATGACTTTTCTTCAGGATGTATGAGGAAGAGTGACAGCTGTGAGTTTAGAAAAAAGATCGCGGTTATATAGAGCGGATACGCACAGAGTACTTGTCCGGCCCGAAAATTTTTCATAAAATTTGTCACATAAGTCAACATTAATCTACTATACATTTTGGCCTGAACTAGTAAAGTAAGCATAGCTAATTTGGAATCACAATATGAGGATTGTTTTGTATCCCAAATTATCCTCCTTTCCTTTAACCAATTGTTATCGATGAATTGATGCTTGGGTGGAGCATATCTCAAGTTATTACATGGCACGTTTATTCCGGTTTTGTAACATCCGGGGGAAAACTGGAGTTACAGAGCGTCTAAACGGTACTGTACAACCGAAATAAGTAATCCGGTACCATTTACACGCACTTTTACACCGGTTTTTACTACAACAGGTTTTACAAAACGGAATAAGCCTGCCATATAAGAGCGGTCATCAATTGATTACATTCCAAGGCGGGTAAGATTCAAATCTGCGTCAGGAGATCCGAATGTTCGGAGTGGTTGAAAAATTTGCCGTGAACAAAAAAGCATATTTTTAGCTGACTAGTCGAAAAATTTTCGGGCCGGACAAGTACTCTGTGCGTATCCGCTCTCCGTACGATAGTAAATTATTATCAATTTGTTACCAATAAAACTATACTACAAATATTACAAATGAGAGTGTGGCAGCGTTCAAGCTCATGCAGGCTAATGCAATTCTGTATTTTTTTTTTAAAGCCCTTGTAGTTCCAAGTCATAGGATAATAATTCGTTGTAATAAAGTATTAATCAGAGAAATGGCATATGGTCATAATTGGAGATTTTATAAACATAATAAAATCCCACGTACTTGGCCACATATACTTTAGTAGATCTTTATTTATTTATCAACTTTTTGTGAACTCACAACATTTACGAGAATAAAATTATCACCTCTGTACAATTTGACTTAATTTGATAAGATAATGAGAGCGGTTACCCATAAAACTTTGCATGATGAGTTGGTTTTTAGAAAGGCTTTTTATGCGGAGATCTTTGCATGAACGACTTAGATGGGTTTTTGTAAATTTTTGTGGGGATCGGTATTTTGGCGCTGGGTGGTGGGGGGATTAACTGGAACGACTATTTGGGGAGCATAAATGTAATTGTCTCAGCTTTTTTCACAACATTTATGCTGTTTTTGGCTAGGTACTGATTTTACGGAAAATATAATGACTATGAGGATGTCACGATGTAAAATGACCAAACACGTGAGCTGGACTGATCACGCCGTGCTATTTTGTATTTAACCAACATAATATTGTATGAATACCAGAGTGTTTTAAATTGACTTAAATATTTTGTTGATATCAAAACTTGACTTAGCCACCTTTTGTTCACTCTGCACGTTTCATGAACAGTCGATATTCAAGATTGGGTTGCTGTAACTGAATTTTGGGTGTGAAAGCTTCTCGGTCCGGCCACAGTGCGGCGCAAAGTGTTGCGGCCTTTCTCACATACAAAACGCGCTCCAGACGGATATTAATTACAGAAACCAATCCGACTTTTGTATACTGACTGCTTCTGTCTAAGAAGTCGATATTGAATATTTTTACCTACCGTGGGTGGCAGGGTCATGATAAATATTTAATTTATCTATCCGCGACATTATATGTGTGAACATTTTTAAATGTGTTATTTTCGTTCATCTAAGATTCAATTGTCTATTTGTGAATAAAAATGAAAATTTGATGTACAGCGAAATTTCTTAAATCCAAATACAATTCTTGAAAATAAATTACATTTTTGAATAGACGAAAATTCTTATAAATATAAATAGAATTCTTGTAAGCAGTAAGCCACGCATAATTTGTTTTAACCAGATCTTAGTTGAACCAACTAGATAGGTAGCTTATTTGATGCAGTAATGTTTTTTGTGATGCATATATATATAGTGCACTTGAACTTCCTTGTGATTGGATACACTTAATACGTAATTAACTAAAATACATATATACATATATGAGTAGATCCATTGGTTTTCGAGCATTTTCTCGGGAGGGGTCTTTCGAATTTGCTGAAAATTGGGTACTTCGAAGTACCTCAAAAACTATCGCCAAATACCAAATTTCAACTGTCTAAGTGCCCAAGGTCATGAGAACGAGCCTTTTAAAAGTCTAAAAATCACCATATTTAGCCTATCTTCAAAATGATGATTCACGAAAACCTCACGTTCAAATTGAATGATACAAGTCACATTTTGTTCAGTACGCCATCTAGTTTGTAGAAAAAAAATTTGAGTCACCTAAGCCGAAAGGCCTTTTATCCCGACTACGTTAAATAACTTGAAATTTTCAATAATATGATGATTTTAAAATTGTCGCCACAAATTCATTTTTAATCTCACTGACTTCTAACATGGCTCATTTTTTTCGTTCTTTTATACCCTTCAAGCGAATGCAGCTAAAAATTTCATTTGCGTAAAGGAACTCAGAGATATTTCATTTCAAAGTTAGTCATTTTTGAAATATTACGAAAAATCGCTGACTTTTACCTTACACTACGCATTTCTATCAACTTCAATCGTTACCACAATTTAGGTGAGAGTAGTTTTTTATATCTAGAACGACTCCCCTTAAGGAATTTCTTGGCTCGAACTTCCATCACTCTCTACAGCCTGCTGAAGATCACAATAATTCTGATTACTTTTGAGTTAAAAAATTAATAATGCAGTGTCCATTACTTTTTTTTGGAGATTATTTTATTGTAACGATTATTTTATTGTATTATTTTATTGTAACGATCATACATTTCGATGACACCCGGAATCACAGATTTCATTGAATCAATACTGATTTTTTTCGATTTAACTAAATTTTTTCTCTTGCTGTGTAGAAATTTATGTCGGGAGTGATGGATGTAAGAAAGTATGATCAACAATGATTAAAGATGCATTTATAATTGAACAATTTTATTTATTTTCAGTGTTTTCAATAATGTTATGGTTATGTTTGGGTAATTCTGATGAGGATAAGTTCAGATTATTATTTTATGTACCTTTTATGGTTTCACACTGTAAAAACGGGGTGAATGTAGTGTGTACATTTTACTGTTCGATACTAAACATTTGTGTAATGGGCATGCAATATGTCATTCACGGTATTAGTACTTTTCACCACAGAGACTTGCAGATTTTGTTTAAAGTTTCATAAAAAATTGATGTTGACGCGTCCGGAAAGCAGTACTAATGTGCAAAACTGTAAAGTTTCATGACAATCTCAGTAAAAATTACAGTTCCTTTTTTTCAGTGCAAGCATCAAATCATATATATATATTGGAAACAGTATAAAATAATTTTGATTCATATATTCCAGACATATATTTATTGAAATATACTAGAAACGTTTTGAAATAAAGTTTTTTCTCATCTCAATTCACAAAAAACATGCATTTTTTTAACATTAAAGCATATCTGTAATACGGAATATAATTATTTATTTTCAACTGCTCCAACAATATTCCATAATTTCTATACAAATAATATCAAGCTTTTGAATTTTTAGAATATTTAGATTTTTTCGTTGGGCTCAAAAAATTCCTCTATCCTTCTCTGTGACCACAACTATCACTATGCAAAGTTTCATGGTGATTGGTAGCTGCATGGGAACACGATTAAGTCACGAACAAACAGATTTTCAGATTTGTAATGTTAGTAATGTAAGGATACATTAATAACTTGGTCAATGATAATTTGAACACGTTATTCGTGTTGAAACATCGTTCCTATCGTTTTGACGTTATCTTTGATATAATACTTTTAATTTCGTGTCAAAATAACTTTTTGATGCATGCTTAAGGATATCGTAGCGGTTCCGTGTAGTCAATTGACCGTATATAAAAATTTTTCCTTGAATAACTACAAATTGACTCTATTATGGTGTATAAAATATTTTTTTTATACATTCGTAATAAAACAACAACAATCCTGATCAACGAAATAATATTTTAAGAAATTACATATTTTTAATCACTCAATCGAGCTACTCGTCGTCAACTGTTAACAGTCGATGAATTTTTCAAGCGAAATCTGGCAGCGCTGCACACTCGCACTGTAAACATAAACCTCCTTAGCCTCTTTTGATAGCGGAACAGTTCTCGTTTATCAATAAGCTTGTGTTCGAGATAACTCAAAATGTTGTGACCTTGGTAAAAAAATTCATTTACACGCCCAGGGCCGCACATTTGGTGCCTTCGAAAATATTTCTGTTTCAGCGTAGCCTAATATAGGTTATATTACCGCTGTCACGAATGTGTAACGTTACCGGCTCGCTGTAAGAATTTTTTAGCGCGGACCGATCGAACGACTAATCGAGTTTATTGAGGATTTTCCAACTTTAACTCAAAATATTGCAAGAACTAATTCGGTAACTCGTTTTTTTTATGTTACGATATCAATCTTTGATGATTGATTTATAACTGAGAATGAAAACTTTATGGTTATGTAATAACTAAATATGTGTAATATACGATCGGAATAAAATCCGAAGAGTTACGTCATAAGACACCGGGTTAAAGTTACAAATTTTGTAATTTACTTTCTCACTTGAATTATCGATAATAAAGTGTTCCCAATTTTTTTCTGAAGAAAATAGTGAGTTCAATCGACAACATGTTTAAAATCTGATATCTTATCTAATATTCGATCTTTCGCTACGACCTCCTTAAGCTGCCCGAAATCTTCTGGTAACATTGTATAATCGAATTATAGAAAATTGAAAAAAATATTTATAAAAAATCAACTCGATATAAAACATTATGTATCACATTCATGTTTTTATATATACATTGTAACTCTCATAAAAATCGCTACAGAAGTACTGCAATAGTCCATAACACCTGGTGAGAGAGAGCGAGTAAAAGTGGCTTAGAGTGTCAGCTCGTGAGACTGGTAAATCGGACCCTCGATTAATCAATGTTATTAAATTGAGAACGATAGAAAGGGATGAGAAATGGAACAAACACTCGAATGGGATTATAGAGAGGGAACTGAGGGTATACGTATATTCAGTACATCTTACAACGCAAAAGCGGATTGTACGGCTGAATAGGGACGGAATTTTAGAGAAGAGAAAAGAGGGTCTCCTTAACAGTGAGATGAGTGGCAATAAGAATATTTTCTTTTGAAAAGTAACGTGGCGTATCATGTT
>OZ022420.1:1295203-1371671 GCA_963989365.1 Rhimphoctona megacephalus | reverse complement strand
TGGCTAGGCCCTGATTATGTTTCCCTTACTCTGTTGGGGTCCCAATATGGAAGCCCGAAAGGCCCCTCGCGAGCCGGTCACACTTTGTCAACGAGGGCCCAACCGGGCAAAAAGGTTGGGGCCTTTAAAGGAAGCCCTATTGGAGTCCTAGCAAAAAATAAATGTTGATAAAAAAGGGTCATTCCATGTCAAATCGACCAATGGTTGGAATCGACCCCTTTCGATTTGGATGAATTCTTGTCAGGAGTTTTCTTTTATCATAAAACAAAGTCCTGCCAAAAGAAAAAAAATTAAAATTTTTTTTTCGATAGTTATGCGCAATTCAAATTTTCACCATTTTTTGAAATTTTCAAGTTTATTTTTTAAATATCTCAAAAACTAGCATAGTTACAAAAATGGGCTTGGGTTTGTTTTAAAGAGGATATTTGGGGCTGTGAATAAAAAAAAAAAATTGAAAAAAAATTTACGAAAAATGCTGAGTTGACAGAATTTTGAAATTTGAAAAATCATAAAAATCGAATTTCAGTATTAAATTTTTGGCTCAATTTTTTTTTAATATAATGTCTTTAATTGATCCAAAAATATCTTGAAACTTTCAAGAGGGTGTTTTTTTTTAAATATCAATTTTTTTATTTTAATAAAAAAAATTTTTTTTGCAACTTCTAAATAAAGTAAAGTTAAACACTTATTTAGTTTTGTAATTCTGAGCAATAAAAAATTAAATCTCCGACATAAGCATGTAAAAATAATAACATAATTGAAATTGCTTTTTTTATTTATGTGGTTTCAGTTTGAAAAACAAATCAGTTAAGAAGTGGCACATTCTTTCTAACTACTACTAAAGTTTATTCTACTAGATAATTTTAATACTTTTAATTTTAAAGATACTACTAGATAATTATTTTTAAACATGATGCACGCCACGTTTTTGTGTAGTTTTTACAGTGAATTTGTGTTATACGTACATGTAGAAACGTGTATCGTGTGCACTTGTACGTGGACGTGCGATTTTCTATGTAATCTTTGTTTCATTCATTTCCCGTAGAATTGTTTTATACGTTCATTGTCCTTAGCTAGCATAATATCATAATACTAATTTTTTCTTATTTGTAGGATTTTATTTGGAACCCCGTGAGGTGACAAAACCCTTTAGTGAACACCGTTCAAGGTGCCAATGATCGCATGTGGAATTTCGTAATTCATTCACCGTACTTGGCTATGTTAGAATAATTTCATTTTTTTTTTTTTCAAATCAAGGACACCATTTTTGTAGTAGTTTCTTTCCGAGGTGAAGTAACTTTTTGTATATAACGAAAAAGAAATTAAAGTTGTGAATAGAAAGATAGTTTTTATTTTAACGTAATAACAACAATATAGAGCGGTCATTTTATAAATAAGATCACGACTTTTTAATACTTGGCGTTCTTTTTTAACTTTTTGAAAGTTTTTTCCAAAGATATCACTTCTTTTTGAAAACATGATAGTACTTTGCTTCGGGAATAATGAATAGTAAAATAATGATGTGGTGAATAGTAAAAATGAAAAATTCGTAAATAGTGAAACTGAGTGGAGTAAAATGGTGAAATCGTGAAATACTGGATACTGATAGTGCAAATAGTGAAAAAAGTATATAGAAGTAAAGTAATAGGAGTAAAAAAGTATCGCGGAGAGCTTTCAAAGTATCGAAATGGGCACAGCGACAAGCTTTATACGAAGTCGATATACAAATTCGAGCTTATTCCTTTCCGTGGGGGGTGGAACTTTAAAAAAAGTGAAAAAGAAAATTCACCGAGACTTTAAAGACGTTGTCCATTTTATACTTTACATCAATTCGAACGAGTGAAATATAACCCCGCGAATCTTTCGGCTTGTTTCACATTCCGCGGTTCACTTTTATACGGTAAAAGAGACGTTTGAATCATGGCAAAATTATGCGACATATTGCCAGCATTTCATCGCGATTTTCACCCTCACGAGAAAATGGTGCGAGAGGAACATGTGGCAAAAACGAATATTCTTGCACCCCTATAAAGCCATCTCTGTCTTTCGTTCACTCTTTTATTCTTTTGGTATTCAAGCTAGCACGGATATTCGTGAACCGGAAAAGATTTTCATCGATTCAAGGAGTGGGTTTTTCCTGCCCTCTCTCCTTCCCAAACACCTTTTTTCACCAAAAGTATAGACGAAGAATTGAACGGTTCAGCAAGTCCTACACATGCGTTCAGATCGATCGCTCAGAGCCGTAAGATTCGCACAGAAATAACCAATATGCTGAAATCAATCTCACTTTTCACCCAATCCACATCGCGCAAGTTTGGAGATCTCTTACATTTGCCGGAGGACAATTGCTCCTATCATTTTCTATGCTCTCGATCGATTCTAATCGATCAGGCTTGACACGACGATAAGAATCTCTTCGCGATTGAGAAAAAAACTAGTAATATACCCTTCAGTTTCTTGAATCTCGAAATACAGATTTTTTTCGGCTGGACCCTCCTCGAATCGCGAACAGCTCTTTCCTTTCTTTCACATTGATTCTATTTACGATATTGCTATTTTTGTTTGCATTATATAGCTATATCGTCAATATTTTATGAAAATATAATATCAGCAGCAACGTAACAATGAACGAATTTACAATAAACAAGATAAAAAAACTTTTACTCAGTACAACCCGGTGTAGCATCCAAGAACCTCTTTCATCGATGAGTGTTGTCTATCGATTGATTATTATTAAAAACTTTTTTCACTGTATTCGCCCTTCCAGGCAATATCGGTTTTTCGATGACTTTTTTGTTCTTTTCTTTTCTTTTTTTCTGATTTTTTTCCGATTTTTTTCTGCATCTTTACTGTATGATTTTTTTTCTGTATTTTCTGTATGATTTTCTGTATGATTTTGTTCTGTATCGTTGGATGACTAAGAAAAGGACGGAAATTAAGAAATTCACTCGGCAAAGTCAGTTACGTCCATTTTCGACTTGAACTTCAATTGGTACACGCTCTTAATATATACATATAATGTACATACACGCTATTAGAGTTTTTCCTATACTTTTTATACTTTAAATCAGTAACCTTTACAACTTATGCCTCTCACTCGCCTCTTTCAATATCGCTTTTCGCTCGTGAGCATACTTCTTTGCGCTCTGTCACGCTTCAAAGAGTTTTTTCTCAGCAACCCATACGATTTTCAATAATTCAAGCAACTTTTTTTGTCTCGTGAGTCTAGCCCTATAAATTTAAGATAAAAATATTCATCTCTCCGTTAACGAGTGATATACGGGTTATCCTGAGTCTCGATATCAATTAATTTTAAATTCCATTATTTTGTCTCGCCTTAAAGTTTAGTTCGCCGAATCGAGCTGTTTTCTACCGCTTTCTTATTATTTGATTGAGCGTTTGAACTTCGTAGCATTTGAAATTTTTCCAACTACTTTAAATGTATTCGTCTGCATAATGAAAAAATTAAGAAATGTTTAACACTCGCTGGTCACGCGGGGTCCAAATGACCCCACTTTCCATTTTGGAGTTAAAAAACGGTAGGTTCTCGGCCTCTCGGTTCTCGAAATATTCGGCCATCCAGCTAATAGGTCAGTCCGCAGAGCGAAATCAAAAAAATTGATTTATACTAGGCGAATTATTGAGTGAATAGGATCATTTTGATTTGAATTTGAAGTATTCAATTTTGTGACCCCGAATTCAGAGCGGAAGGCATTGGTTAAGTCAAAAACTGGTAGATATTTATATGTTTTACGTGTTACCTCCGAAACTAATATCACGAAATGTGGTATAATCATTCAGTACCTTTTTATTCCTCATAAAATAAGGGAAACAAAAAAGATGACTCCACCTTTAACTGTTCCGGAGATATGGTGGTCAAAAATTGACTTACAATGATGCAAAAATATCGAAAAATCCCACTTTTTTACGTTTTCTGTGATATCTCCGAAACTATCAGAAAATTCAATAAGACAATTTATCATTTTTTTGTTTCCTATAATATTTTTAAGAAAATAAAAAAAAATTAAGTGCATACGCTAATTTTTTCCGGAGATATAGGGAATCAAAGTTAGACCAAAAATTATTTTTTTTTCAAATTTCGTGCTGTAACATTATCGATGATGCTGGCAAACATCTGGAGATTGGTGTGAACGAGTACTTATCTCTAGAAATGAATGACAATTAATTGCCGGTTTAGCGTTACAAAAGAATAAAGCAAATAAAATTGGATACGCTGCATTTTAGGTGTTCTTCCTTTTTCCATACAAAAAAGTTCCAATGATGATAGATTTAATAAGTTGATCATTTTTCTAAGCTGAATCTGGCTTCTGTTGAAATTTTGTTTCACCACACACCCAAAAGCATGTGAAAAGACATAAGAGTAACAAAAACGAGCAATTCACGATTTTTACTTAAGATTTTAAGATATAATTGTATTACAAATCAAAAAAATAAACGGCACTCTTCTCTGCAAAAACCCCTGCTTTCGAATATACCATAATTTTATTAGTCATTCTGAAATTTTGTCAATTTTACCTACCCTATTCGTTGAAACAAAAAATTGGAGCAGGAAATATGAAAAAAAATCATTTTTGGTGTCACTCTGTTTCCCATATCTCCGGAACAAATGAGCGTAGGCGCTTAATTTTTTTTTTCATTCTCTTAAAAATGTCATAGGATACAGAAAAAAGATAATGAATTGTGTTATTAGATTTCCTGATAGTTTCAGAGATATCGCACAAAATATTACAAAGTGACATTTTTCGATGTTTGTCCATCATTTTAGGTCAATCTTTGACTCACCATTTCTCCGCAGCAGATGAAGGTAGACAGTCAACTTTTTGTTTTCGTCGTGATTCGATAAGGAATAAAAAAATAATGAATGATTATATCGCATTCATATACATTATAACGATACCGCCTTTTCACATGCGCGATGCAAACAACTGATCCTCCGTCGCCATTCTGAGCGAGCGCCTAGCGGACAAAACCAACATTAGCGTGCGAAGCGAGTCGCTAGTGCAAGCTCCTAGCGGGAAAAATGTGAAACAACAAGTGCGTACGTAACTTTCTGCACGTCGTAATAATTAATAATAAAACAAAGACTTTTATTATAGATTTAATATAAAAAAAATCAGAAAAAAATCGAAGAATCGAAATAAAACACGCTGGCGGTAAAATTAATGGAAGAATTAAAGTAAAATCGAGAATAAGGAAATTGACTATTTCTGCACTTGCGCATCGCGATCGCGCTAGAGAATTGACGAATCGTGAACAAGCTTTCGATTATTATAAAATGATTATTAATTTATAAAAAATACTATTGTTATTATTCAAACAGTAAATAATCGATTTCATAAAAATAAATGAGTGCAGCAAAGTATAAAATTTAATAAAAAAATGTAAAATGTCGAAAACAATCATTCTCGCGCATGCGCATTATGAACAAGCTTTGCGCTGAGCCAATCAGGCCTCGCATGGCAACGAGGAGCGCCAATAGAAAAATTTAGAGACGAAATTTGGCTTCGAGATTATTTTCAGATAAACGAGAGTACGAGTTATTTTTAGAAGTCGAGAACAACGGATTTCAATAGTATCAAAGTCGGTGCGGAGCGGCACTCTACTCTTTTTCAGAGAGCTACCGAGCTCTCAATAGGAGAACATCTCTCCGATTTTGAAATGGAAAAAGTCAAAACACCCCATTCCCACCAAAAAACCGAAAACACCCATTTCCTTTCCAAATTTCATACTGAGGGCGGAAACCATTCGGGTTCGTTTGGTTCAAAGATTTTCGGTGTGAAATTTCCTTTCAACAGGAATTTACTTTTGAGAAAAATCGATTATTTCCTAATAGTAATTATTGTTTGTAAAGAAAGACACCAAACAAACAAAAAAAAATTAAACAGAAATATAGCAAAAGACAAAACAAATAAAAATTTGCTTTATTGTTCATGAAATTTCATGTACAAATCAAAATCATTCCTTCCTGTTTTGTTGAATAAATCATATAGATTTATTTGTTAAGATATAAATCTCTCATCGTCTCACTGTTTTTTTCATACCTGCTCCTAAATTTCAGGTAGCTCGAACCGACGCGTAACGACGTTTAAGCGTTTGAAAAAAAGCGTACTGTTACGTAACGGTATATATATATATATATATATATATTGTGATGTGGTAATTTTGCCCACGTCACAAATTGGTTCGTTTTTCGTCGCTGATGAATTGCTCTCGAGCTTAACTAGAAGGGCCAAACGCTGGCGTATTTACTGATTATTAAATTCTTTTATTTTATAATTTTTTTTATACGAGGAAACGACGGTCTCACATCGAAAAACATCGAGAGAGAGAGAGAGAGAGAGAGAGAGAGAGAGAGAGAGAGAGAGAGAGAGAGAGAGAGAGGGGGGGGGGGGGGGTGGGAGGGGGAGGGAGGAGGGAGGGGGAGGGAGGGAGGGAGGGAGGGAGAGAAAGAGAGGGAGGGAGGGGGGAGGGGAGGGGGGAGAGAGAGAGAGAGAGAGAGAGAGAGAGAGAGAGAGAGAGAGAGAGCGTAATTGGTACCTTAGTAGCTGACTAACTACTGGGAGGAATTTGGGAGGAATGTAGATTCATCTGGTTTTTACTTCATCAATTTTTTGTTTTTATCGATTGCTCATGATATAAAATTCGTGATCAATGAACGTTGTCGAAAACTCGCGTAGTACTTCGGCTGACATTCTTTTTTCCAATCAAAGTTTTGCTCTTGAAATTTTGTGCGCACTCTTTTTTTTGTTTCTAAATGTCGTTTTGTTTGGTTTTTTTAAATTTTATAACTTTCAGTGCATTTTGATGCTATTGAAGTATTTTTCGGTGTAATTTTATTATTTAAATATTTTTCGATCCGAATTTCTTTTTCCGAATACATTTTTTTTCAATTCAACGTTTACTTCACATATTTTCTTTTGCACCTAATTTTTTTTTTATTTACATTTTTTATTCAATTTGAAAGCTTTAGTCCATTGTATTTCTGTTGGAATGTTTATTTCGGTGTAATATTCTTTTTACAACATTTTTTTACGAAAATTTATTATAATTTGGTTTTTGTTTGATAGTGGTTCTTTTATGTGTTGTATCTTCTCAGAACCACTGTACGATTTAAGTAACCTAATAATATGATAAGTATTGGAGGTTAATTACGAAGTTTGAAATTATTTGAATGTTTCTTAGAGAAATACTTCACAATTCATTTTTAGCCACAATCTAGTCGCGATACAGTAGCTCAAAATTCGATCATTTACTTATTTTTAGACGAAAAAAAAATCGCTTGAACGATCATTGAAATTTTTATTAAAGATCCATTTCTTGAGAGAATCACTTTTTCATCAAACATTACTATATTTTGATGCAACACCAAAAAAAAATCTTGATTTTTTTGCATCACCTAATTTATGTACTCAATAGACATGTTTAATTGACAAGCTATGAATTCCGAGCAAAAAGTCAACAAATCTCCGTAAAAAACAGCATGAATGCTGTAAAAGAAGTTGAGACAAGTACATTTACTCCACTCCAAAAAGTTGTTCCGTTGAAAAATCCCTCGCCCCCCCGCCCTAAACATAAAATCTCCACAAACAGATATAACAGAGATTTCCTCCCAAAAAGACGCTCATTCACATCAAATGTCACGAAAAATTATAAGAAAACCTTACAAAAATTTACCAATTAAATCATAATATCACAAAAGATGCCAGTTCGAACCTGACCAAAAATGAAGTCAAAGCTTTAAACAAAGTCATTAAATAAATTGAAACTACAAAAGCATTAATTGTCAAATATAACGAAACCGAGTAATCTTCAAAAAAAATCTTCCAATTAATTGAAAATACCGTTGTTCTACACAGCAAGAATAAGAATAAAAAATCAGTATGAAAAAAAAATTACGATACAAATAAAAATTTCGAACGAAAAAAATTTGATTAAAAAAAAAATTTAGGCCGAAGTACATGGCGAATTTTTTTTGCTTAATTCACATACTGTATCACTCATGGTCACGAACTCGCCAAGTACCGACATTTTTTTTCCAATCTAATTTTTTCTGTCGAAATTTTTTACCGGTTTATATTATTATGATCCTTATTCACATACATGTTAGCATAATCATCTCGTTCATTCTATTATCTTATTTTTGATGTCAGCGCATTCAAAAGAATTGATTTTTACTTGATATGAAAAATCGCTGTTAGTGGCGAGTTTCGTATTGACGAGTACACGACAAAGAAATGGTTGAACAATTAAACTAATTCAGTATTTTTTTAATTCAAACATTAGGATAAATTCATGAAAAATAACAGAATAACATGTTTATTTGTAAAATAACAGAGTATTAGCATAATGTAGGTAGAATATGTTCGAGAAGTGACAATAGACGGGAAGTTATTGCACGGAAACTAAAATATAAACTTATCGACATTGACCAAAATCATGTATTCTACGGGATTTGATATATGTCGAGTTGAAATTGGCCTTATAGATTAGACAGCATTAAGAGTCGCGGTAGCGACTCGTGACAAGTACATTTACGAAGCGAGTCGCACAAGACACTTTTACCAGAAGGGCCGTGATTCTACTTGTTCTCGAAAATTATTTCTTTAATATAAACTAAATTACAGCATTTTGGAGGTTCATTTAAGTTCACATATTTTTTATTTTTTTTTCTCTTTCGATCGCCACTAATTAGAACCTCGTAGCTTAAATAGTATTAAAAATATTAATGTTTTTTTTTTTCGTTGTGCCGAAAAACTGAGCATTTTTTCGCACACATTTTGATGCGCAACTGTCTTTTTCGCAGTCGCTGTCTAGTGACACTAGTGATATTGGTAAAACTCTGGTAATATTCAAACGATCGCTGGATATGACAGCTAACCGACAACCATACTATATTTTTGAACAGTCATGAGGTTATAAAGATCGCGGTTAGTTTCGATCGACTTTTGGTTACAGTGACTTTTATTATAATAAGAAAGTGATAGTGCGAAAATAATAAAGTGCAATTCATTTCAATGATCTTCCGAACAATGCTTGAACAAATATGAATTTTTTATTATTTTTTAGCCTGTAATTTTTATTTTCCACATCTCACTCTACAACGGAGTCGAAAACGATACCTTTTCTCTTTTACCATAAAATGTTCCTCGAATGCAATAATAAGGTTTATTTAAAAACAATTTTCCGTTTTTATTTTTTATAACTAAGAGTGTATGATAAACTCATATTCGATGATTATTTAATATCTTTGTCGTGAGGTTATAAAGATCGGGGTCAGTTTCAATTTTTGGTTAAAGTGACTTTTATATATATAGATAGAAGAGTGGTAATGCAAAAATAAAGTGTAATTCAATAAATAAACTTTTGCGTAGTGCCTAAATAAATAATTTTTTTTATTAACCCTAGCCCCAACAATCTATTTTTCTGAACGTAAACTCTAGAATGGAGTCGAAAACGGTGCCTCATTCCTCTTCTCTTTTACCATAAAATGTCCCTTGCATGCAATAATAACGTTTATTTGGAAACTACTCTCTTTGTTTTTATATAACTGAGGGTATGATGTATGATACCACCCTAGGTTTAAATTATATATGGTTTTGAATCACCCTAGAGTGGTAGAGACCTTAAATATATGAAAATACTATTTGCACTTGCAACCCAAAACGGAATCAAGTGATGCGAAATAATTTTGAGCGAAAATATATTTGATTCCAGAAAAAAAAAATTCATGAGTACTTCACCAATTTGTTTTACCTATTGCTCATAAGATATAATTCGTGATCAATAAACGTTATAAAAGAAAAACTCGCATAGTAGTTCGGCCAAAATTCTTGTTTCCAATCAAACGTTTGCTCTCGAAATTTCGTGCGCATACTTTTTTGTTTCAAAATCTCGTTTCGTTATGAGTACTTTTATTTAAAAACTTTCAATGCATTGTGATGCTATTGGAGTATTTGTTCGGATCATTTTTATGAAATATTTTCCTATCCGTTGATCCGTTGGCACGCATGTTTCGGTGTAATATCTTTAAAAATTTTTTTTTAACAAAATTTAAAAAATTCAAGTTTTTACTTGTTCGTCGTTCGTTTATGCGTCGTATCTTCTCAGAACTACTGTACGTATTAAATAATCTAATAATTTTATAAGTATTGACGGTTAATTACGAAGATTGAATTGATTTGAACACTTCTTAGATCAATATTTCACATTGCATTTTTAGTCCGAATATAGTCGCGATACACCAGCTCGAAATTCGATCATGTATCCATTTTTAGCAGAAACAATTAAAAAATCGCTTGAGCGACCTTTAAAATTTTTATTCAGGATCCAATTCTTGAGAGAACCACTTTTTGATAAAATGTTACCATATTTTGCTGCAATACCGAAAAAAATGTTAATTCTTTTATATCATTCAGATACGTACACAACATAGACATGTTTAATTGGCAAGCTATGAATTTCATACAAAAAAGTCAACAAATCCTCGCAAAAAAACAGCATATATGCTGTATAAAAAGTTGAGACAAGTACATTTACTTCCCCCAAATAGTTGTTCTGGTAAAAAATCTCCTTCTGAACGTAAACCCTAACCAAAGTTATAAAAGAGATTTCCTCCCAAAAAAACTAACCTTGCAAAAATTTTCTCATTCACATCAAATTTCTCAAAAAATTATAGAACCCCACAAAAATTTTCTCAATAAATTGAAAACTTACAAAAAGTTATAAGACAGCCTCACAAAAATTTACCGATCAAATCATAATCTCACAAAAGATGCTAATTCAGATTCGACCAAAAATGAAGTCTAAACTTTACAAAAATAAATTAAAACTATAAAAGCATTAATAGTAAAAACATTAAAGCCTATTAACCTCTTATAAAAAATCTTCCAATTAATTAAAAATATCGATGTGCTACAGTACAGTTGTTCTGCGCAAAAAGAACAAGAATAAAAAATTGGAATGAAAAAAAATTCGGATACAACAAAAAATTTCAAAAGAAAAAAATTAGATTGAAAAAAAATTTCGGCCGAAGTACTTGGCAAGTTTGTAACCATGAATGAATTAAGCAAATTGAATTGAATTAAGCACATTGTATAAATTATAATCAAAAAAACTAAATAATAATTTTTCAATAAAAAAAATAATTTTTATTGCTAAATGTACATAATGTACTATGCATAATTGATAAACGTTGTCATAACCTCGCTATGTACTTCGGTCGAAACTTTTTTTTTCCATCCAAATTTGTTTAGTCGGTAACTTTGTCAGCATAAATTTGGTTGTTTCGCAAATTCAAAAAGAGATTAAGTATATGAAGAAATATTCTAATAGAAATAAAGTGCACCTGAATTTTTGAAATGAAAAAAACAATCAGAATGAAACCAACTCAAAACGGAAGAAAGTGATGCGAAACCATTTTGAGCTAAAAGAAAAGAATTTCATTTTTTCATTGATATAAAATTCGTAATCAATAAACGCTATAAAAAAAACTGGTGTAGTACTTCTGCCGAAATTCTTTTTTCTAATCGAACGTTTGCTCTCGATATTCTGTGCACATACCTTTTTTGTTTCAAAATATCGTTTCGTTTTGATTTCTTTTATTCAAAAACTTTAAGTGCATTTTGATGCTATTGAAGTATTTTTTCGGTGTAATTATTTATGGAATATTTTTCGATACGGAATTTTTTTCCTAACATTTTTTTTTTTTAATTCGACGTATAATTTACATACTTTATTTTGCTCCGAGAATTTTGTTTTATTTAGATTTTTTATTAAATTCGAAAACTTAGTGCATTTTATTTCTGTTGGTATGTATATTTCGGTCTAATATTTTTTGGAGCAATTTTTTTTTACAAAATTAAAAAAAAGAGTTCTTATTTGTTCATGGTTCTTTTATAGGTCGCATCTTTTCAGACCTACTACAAGTTTTTAAGTAATCTAATAATTTTATAGTTCTGACGGTTAATTACGAAGTTTGAATTCACTTGAACACTTCATAGAGAACTACTTCACAATGCATTTTTAGTCCCGATATAGTAGCGATACAGTAGCTCGAAATTCGATCATGTATCCATTTTTAGTTAGCCGAAATCAGAAAAAAATCATTAGAGCGGCCTTTAAATTTTTTATTAAGGGTCGAATTCTTGACAGAATCACTTTTTGATAAAATATTATTATATTTTGCTGCAGCACCGAAAAAAAATGTTAATTTTTTTTGTATCACCCAAATACGTACACAATACAGACATATTTAATTGATAAGGTATGAATTCCATACAAAAAGTCAACAAATCCCCGCAAAAAACAGCATAAATGCTGTAAAAAAAGTTGAGACAAGTACATTTACTCCCCCCAAATAGTTTGTCCGGTAACAAATCTCAGTTTCGACACAAAACCTTCACTAAAAATTATAAAAGAGATTTTCTCCCAAGAAAACCAACCTTGCAAAAATTCTCTGATTCATAGCAAATTTCTCAAAAAATGATAGGAGAACCCCACAAAAATTTTCTCAATAAATTAGAAACTCACAAAAAGTTATAAGAGTCTCTCAAATATTTATCAATCAAATCATAATTTCGCAAAAGATGCCAATTCAACCTGCCCAAAAATTAAGTCTAAACTGCACAAAAAGTTATTAAATAAATAAAAATAATAAAAGCATTAATAGTCAAATACATTAAAACCTATTAAAATTCAATAAAAACACTTTCAACGAATTGAAAATACAGTTGTTCTATCCAACAAGAATAAGAATAAAAAATAATTATGAGAAAAAATTTGAATACAAAAAAGATTTCAAACGCAAAAAATTAGATTGAAAAAAAAATTTCGGCCGAAGTACTTGGCGAGTTTGTAACCATAAGTGATATATTATGTAAATTAAGCGAAAAACCTCGCCAAGTACTTCGGCCGAAATTTTTTTTTCAATCTAATTTTTTGCGTTTGAAATCTTTTTTGTATTCAAATTTTTTCTCATAATTATTTTTTATTCTTATTCTTGTTGGATAGAACAACTGTATTTTCAATTCGTTGAAAGTGTTTTTATTGAATTTTAATAGGTTTTAATGTATTTGACTATTAATGCTTTTATTATTTTTATTTATTTAATAACTTTTTGTGCAGTTTAGACTTAATTTTTGGGCAGGTTGAATTGGCATCTTTTGCGAAATTATGATTTGATTGATAAATATTTGAGAGACTCTTATAACTTTTTGTGAGTTTCTAATTTATTGAGAAAATTTTTGTGGGGTTCTCCTATCATTTTTTGAGAAATTTGCTATGAATCAGAGAATTTTTGCAAGGTTGGTTTTCTTGGGAGAAAATCTCTTTTATAATTTTTAGTGAAGGTTTTGTGTCGAAGCTGAGATTTGTTACCGGACAAACTATTTGGGGGGAGTAAATGTACTTGTCTCAACTTTTTTTACAGCATTTATGCTGTTTTTTGCGGGGTTAGCATTTATCCAAACGATATATTCAGACACTCGGGTCAAGACAGCAGGCCACTTTTTTGAGGCACACTCGAAACCCCAAGATGTTATACCTACTAGTTTGCCATCAATCGTTAAAGGACCTCCGGAGTCACCCTGCAACGGAAAAACTCACAAATCATTTTTCCTCTATTAAGTCCGCCAAAGAAAGATTCGACTTTTCATGTTAAAAATACGTTTGTAGCTGCATGGTAAATTGCCGAAGATTCAATGAATTGTATTTTGAATTTCAAGAGCCGTGGTAGCGGCTCGACGCCAAGTATTAAAAAAGAAAGCCAGCGCGAGCCCTGCCGCACTCTTATATACTCGAATATGACGGTTTTCAGACTTTTATTTTTCTTTCATAATTACGTATCCTATTCAAATTACAAAGAAGAAATTTCCTTACGTTACAAGCTCCAGTCTCGACATCGGGGTTAAAAGTGCAGACTTGGCTATCGCGTATGAGCACTCCTGATGCAGAGTAAATTTCATTGCACAATTCTTGAGACGCGATAAGTATATCAGTGCGTTGAAGTTTTGTTGTCACGTCGCCACCATTCTAAAATTTCGCAATTCATTGTATTAGCCTTATTATTCAAACTATGATCCTATTATATTTCAAATATAAAGCTTTTCTATTATTATATATTATATTTTATTATTTTTTTATTATCATTTATTATTATTATTTCTATTATTAATATATTATATTTTTAAATATAATATATTTTTTTTATATTTTAAATATAAAGCTTATATTTAAAAAAATTATAAGGCTTTTCGCGAAGAAGTATTAGTGAAACAGAATGTTATCATAAAAGTATAATAAAGTTGAACATGTCAAATATTGTGTCTTGCAGGTTTTGACAGAAATTCAAGGTCAATCGAAATATAGTTAAAAATTATTACTTAAATTATAATTATAATTGAGAAACTTGCCTTCAGCCAACCCCAACCGATGAAATCGTTTCAGAGAATTCGAACGGTTTTTCGACTCTAATAGGGGTGATGTCATTTATGGTAGAATGTTTCATATCAAATCCAGGATGAACTATTGTTTTCATTGCTTTACTGATCAAAAAGTACTGTTCTAAGTCGGCAGTACCGGCAACAACGTAGACCGTTTCCTCTGGGACTCTGAAGTGTTTTGTTCGTTCGAAAGTTACAATCAATTTGAGTTTTATTTATAATTTTTTAATATTCAACATCAGATGACGATATTTTTTATCTCATTAAACTCACGCAAGAGCACAGTGGGCTGCAATGATTACGTAGTACTTGTCGAAAATGGAGCCTGTGCAATAATAAAAATCTTTGAAACCTTCCCTTCTCATGAAAAGTGCTACCTGTCAAACAAACACATGTCGAAAATGATAGCTTTTTAATATACGATGGATCATGAAACATTAGCGTTTATGGTTCGATTATTATCACAAAATTGCAATTAATGTAAATATCCTCGTATAGAAATATAGTTTGAAATTATTTGTTAACTAGCCTTCCACGTGATCTGTCCCGCGTTAATGTAATAGAGCCGATATTTTTTATCATCTTTTTGGGGGTATCAAAAAGAAAGTAGATACTACTTGCTGAGAAAAATGAAGTGGAGAAATTCACTAGAGAAATGACTTTTTCAGCTTGTGCTACAAAAATCAATAGATTTAAATACAAAAGAGTAGACTGTTCAAGATTTTTTACAGCCAAAATACATCAACAAGAGCTATTTAGAAAATAACTGAATAAATAAAAATCAATAATTTTTCAACATGTTGGCTACTTCACAAAAATGTCTGCAACTTCTTTTTATCTGGAATTGGAACTCGAGCCACCCCTCATTCTCTTTGTATTCGAATACGTTTTAAAATGGCGATCTTCATTTTTCGATTTTTGGCGAATTTTTAATGTCAAAGATCTCTTTTTCACTGAACACAAATATTCATTTTTTTATTCGCAAGTAATAAACAATGTAGCAAAATGCTATACAGTCAAAATTTTATTTTCGATCACAAGCTTTCCGTCGATGATATATTCATTGCAGCCCGTTTAATTGTTCCCAATTTGTCAGCAATGAAACAAATAGACATAGGGACGGGCAAACTTATCCTCCTCACAGAATTATGTACGGATATCGAGATAGTGATAGTGATTATTAAATTTTGTTTCATTTTATTACACCGGAGAAAGAGTTTGCTGTGTAAAGCATTAATACATACTTGATATGGTAGTTCACCTAATTTAGCGTCTTTTCCATTTTTGACTCATCCATCAATATTCCTTACGAATGGCACCGCTAAAATATTATATTCGTTCGTTAACCCGACCCCGCAGGCGCGCTATATACACTTTAAACATTGGGCGCGCGATGAGAGATTTTCTCACATGTATAGCTTCAAGTACTTAATTTGATAAATAAAAACTTGAAAACAATTTCGCTACAGTGATTGTGGCTATTAAACATTTTTATTTAAAAAAAACCATAAATACAACGATAATTAACACTAAAAACCAAAAAATAATAATTAAAATAATACAAAATCAAAAATTCAAAAAATTTTTTCAACTCTTCTATCATACAGAAGAATAAATTTGGTGAAGATAAAAAAAATTCAAATGCTTATGCCATTTGAAATTTTCGAGTAATCATCGTTTTAATATAAGTGTGAGAAAAAGTCTCATAGCGCGCCTGCTGACGGGTTAAGTGTTAAAAATAATTGGAGTAATTAAAGTTTCGCGGAAGGTCGTTTTTTTAGGTGCGTGTGCAGGGCCCTCCACAATTTTACATAAATTAAATTGGATCTTGGTAAAAATTGTTATAACCAATTATTGCTCCCAACAGCAGACAAAAATCGAAAATTTTGGTTTAGTTGTGTACATTTAAAAGCTTTTTGATACTTTTCGGTGAACTACAGATGTCAACTGCACTGATAAAAACTGTTAAAAGAAGAAACTGCTATTATTGTATTTGAATAAAAAAAAATAGTGAAACGTGAGTGAAAATAGATGTAAAGTGCGGAATACCTTTGGTTAAAATTTAGATCAATTTGAAACGGGCAAATAGAAGCATTGCGTTAATAATGTTATAAAAACTGTGAAAGAATACACAATCCTTTAAAAGTGACGGTTACGAAAAATCGTCTGTTAGTTATATTTTTCCACGTTTTATTGTGAATATTTTTTTTGAATGTTTGGAGACTCCCTGCTTTCATCGTCACTGCCGAATCATTGATTTTTTTTATGCATAGGGTACTTTATATAAAATACCTAGTTATTTGATACGCAAATTAATAAATAGAAATGTGGGCGCAGAACATCTCCATAAAGTATCGTATGAATTAGACGGTTTTCAAAGTTATAATTCTTTGCTAAAAGTTCGGTAATTTGGCTTAATATTGTTCCAGTAAATATGGATGAATTTTTACTTGATTGTACAAAAAATCGGTTAAATGTAAAATATTTAAGTTCATCAAAGTAAATAGAAAGGTCGCTTTTAATTTTTCATGCAGACGGAAATTGTATGTTCGAAGATTGCATAAAATTTTTCAAATATTCTGCCTTGAAAAATGTACAATAATTTATCTTGAGAAAAAGCGACGATAGTTGCGAATATAACGACTAACTGCATTGTTGCTGTATTAAGCACCAAAGGCGAATGTCTACTGTAAACAAAAGTCGATTAGACCACGTTTTGATATGGAGTGATAGCGTTTATATAAGCGATAGATTTGACACGATAAGACAAGAACCTACCACTACAAAATTACAAATCTCGACAAAGTTCGTATTTCGACAAGATTCGGTTCGTTATTGGGAGATTCCGAGATCGTCCACCTGATGTAAGTGTTCATATGCCTTCTTTTTCTTTTGACTGATACACTGAAAAAAAAATTAAAGTATTGGGTTTACGCGAAGAGGTTGGACGATTCTTGTTGTGTCAATAGTCATATTACGTTTATTTAATCCAGAGATTCATCCATTGAAAGTTATGTCGTTGAGACAACTGACCCACAATTTTACCCCTAAATTTAAATTTTTTTGAGTTGAGTGTATTTAATGTGATGCAAACGTAATTTACATTGAAAAAAAACTTGACACAGAATCGATTGAATTTGAAATAATCACACGGAGGTTGAGTTGTATACGATTTGCCCGTGACGTAATAAAATAATAACATCGAATAAACTTCTCTACGTGAATTTAATTCAATGATACCATAGATCAACGGAATATAATTTATGATTAGGCTAATTACCTAGTAGTAATTTGGATGCAGTCTTCTATTACTATTCAAACAAATAAACCTTTTGCTAAAGCTACTTAAATTTCGTTGCGCAAACAATAAGTTTTATTTGACACGAATTATCTATATTGTAACCGGACAGCCTTATTCGCTGGCTGGATTTCTGGTGTGTCAGAAATCCCCTAGAGGGCCATGGGCGGAATGCTCTCGCGTAAGCGTCACACCGCCCGTGTACCCATAAAGCTCCCACATTGAATCATTAGATAACGATCACTTCGACCGATGGTCGTCGCGAAAACCAGAACCCTTGTTTTACGAGGTAAAAAGGTGTAAGGACTTTTATCGTACAATTAAAGTACGCTGATATAAGAAGGTTTCCCCACCTAATTATGTCAGGATGAGAGCTCTTACGAGAGAGTAGAGGACCTAAAAAAATGATCAGACTTATTTACTACTGAATGTCGCAAAATATAAAATCAAAACATCAAATAAAAATATACATATATATCAAAAAAAATTCCAAATATTTCGTACAGTTATTTCATAATCACAATTGTTCGATACAATCATTGTACGTTTTGATTACACAATATAATTCATATAATCCAAACATGATTGATACAATTGACTGAAATACTTTTCCCCATTTCTCATGCAATGCGATGTTACTATTCCAAATATTTATTGAATTTCATTCAAGAAATGTTTGCTCCTGGCGTAGTTGAGCTGACTACGCCTCTGTTCTCAACGCTATGCCTTTTTTCAGTGTAAGAATGATAAAAGTTGTCACAGCCAAAGTAAAACGATTTTAAGGTTACTGGGTTTATAATACGCATAATGAACAATGGAACGTTCATAAAAATTGATACGCACATTAACGACATTAAAAGTTAATGTTAGGTAATGTGTTGTGGTGGCATTTTTACATGGTACTAGTATAAGTACCCGGCTTTGCCTGGGAGTCAGTCTGAGTTTTAATTTTATATATTTTCTCCAACACTTGTGCTTGCTGTCGATTGTTTGAAATCGACAGTTCGGTAGAAAAAGCTAGATTAACATACTGAGATAATGTGAGAACTGTCATGTTTTCTCGTTTCAAATTTGTTTCATAGAAAATATGTGACTGGTCAGTGAAGTTTTTTTTTAAGGGTAGTGACTTATTCCAATCAATGCCGACGTTTTATAATTCGAGGGTTTCCCCCCTTATTCTATCGATTTTGCCCCTAACCAAATATTCATTGGTTCTTGATCGTTCGGTGGCATATAATGCCCCGTCAGCATTTTGCGGTGCTCGCGCTCACGGAATCGAATGACTTACGCGCTGTGAATTGGGTTAATTGTGCAAAGTTATTGTGTAATTAAACTGTATTTTCTGCTTGTTGTTATGCTATATGATGAATTTTTCCTGTCGCCATGGAGGGCACAACACATACATGTATTTATGTAATTATTTCATTTTATAAAAATTTCGGTACTTTGCAATTCTCAAAAAATATGAAACCATTCAGCCATCTTAACAATTGTTCAATAAATGACGATGATAAATAATAATAAATAAAATAAAATAATAAAAAATAAAAATAAATAATGATAAATGAGAATAAATGACGAAATAAATCTCGACGAGATTCCCAAAAACCGTTTCGGAAAATCTCGAAAAGTGTCTCAGCGAGATTTTCGAAAAGCGTTTTGGAAAATCTCAAAAAAGTCTCGACGAGACTGTTGAAAAAATGTTTCCGAAAATTTTGAAAAGAGTCTCGGCGAGACTAGAAAAAATTTTGAAAAATCTCCAAAAGAGTCTCGACGAGATTCTCGAAAACGGTTTCAGTGAGATTCTCGAAAAAAATTCAAAAAATCTTTGAAAGAATCTCGTGCGAGATTCTCGAAAAAAAAATCACAAAATCTCTGAAAGGGTCTCGGCGAGATTCTTGAAAAAAGTCTCAGTCCGATTTTATTTTCCTTGAATTGTGGTTTCCGCCACCGCTCCAAACTGCAATCTTTCGTTTTGAAATGAATTCCCTTTTTCTGTTTTGTTTTATGAGTATCTTCATTATTCAAAAAGGAAAAGCTATAAATTCTTCTCCATATGTGGCCTCATGAATATGTATTTTTTAGTGAATATTCTCGTCATTACTAAGTCCTAAAGTTTCCATGGCATTCCATTCCCAACCGCCTATTCTCGTTTGTATTTGCTAGGAAATCGACATTATGCTTTGTTAGGCCCTCAAAGATGCTGTGCCCCCTCATGAAACCAAACATCCAATCGACGCACTTTGCACGTGTAGAAGGCCAGAAAATATTTATATCACATACTACATCCATTGGATGTTTATTTCTGTGAGGATCAGCATTACATCTTACATTACAGAAAAACGGGGAAGTGACGAAAATATGAAGAGATTATCAGAGCAATATAGAAAGCTGCCACTAAAAAAGTTTGCGGTTATTTATGGTATGAATATAAAAGATTTTGTGTCTCGAAATATGCTGAAATTATTTCTAACATAACTAGCCATTTCACTGACTTTCTTAAGAAAGATGTCGAAGTTTGGAATGCCAACGAAGATTACAGAAAAAGTAAAACAGTCATGCATTCCATGCGCGTGGTCTACGACATAGCGGAGCGAGGGGTCTCATGAATGGAGGAAGACAACATACTGAATACTAGGAATAAGGAATAGAAATAGTATTTATTGTTGGCAGTAAAACATCATCGCCAGACAGTTGTCACTCCAAAAAGTTAACTTTGCTTTCATCGGTAGGACTGAAAAAACTTAATAATAACGTTGACTTTTGTCGAATCTAACTACTTTATTTTAGATGTTTTTTTGGTTTATAATGCATGAGATGAGAACTTCAATTTAAAATAAATAAAAACTCAACGAATTGTCGCACTACGTATTTATACGTGTTTATATTTTAAATGTTCAAATATAAAGTGCGGTAGTGACGCCTAAATATTTTGTTTTAATTTTCAACAATGACTGGAGTAATTTTTCAATATACAAAAGGTATTGAGATGGTGCCCCAAGACGAAAAATGAATTAACATTTTAAGAACCACCCTAGTATGTATGCTGTACGTTTTTTTTCATCATTAATTTTTACGTTATATATTAAAACTTTTTTTCAATATTGTTATCACTTTTAAATGTTTGTTAAATTTAATCTTTTCATATTTTATTCCTATATGAATATATAGAATTATTCGCTTGGTACACACATCACTCGTACTATAAACATGTGATGATTTGTTGAATTCAGTTTCTTTTTCACACATAACTCATAGTTACAACAGCTACACGCAATTGAATGCTATAAACACGTGATGATTTGTTGAATTCAGTTTCTTTTTCACACATAACTCATACACTGAAAAAAAATGCAAGTATTGCCAACTACACGATGAGGTTGGACGAATTTCGTTACGCCAATAGTCATATTACGTTTAATTAATCACCCGGCAATTCACAATGCAATTCATTTAATCCAAACAAGATTAATACAATTTACTGAAATAATTTTCCGCATTTCCTGAGCAATGCCATGGTACTATTTCAAATATTTATTAAATTTTATTCAAAAAATGTTTTGGTTCTATTGAATATTTAAAGTTTTACCTCAAATTGCGGGCGAAGTTGGCTCAACAAGATACTTCCAACTACGCGCGGAGGTTGCGTCAACTACGTCATTGGTTTCGCCGTATCCAACCTCAGAGCGTAGTTGAGGCAACTACGCCTTCGTTCTCAGCACCACGCCTTTTTTCAGTGTAGTTACAACTGCTACGTACACTTAATCCACACTTTAATGCTTCAAAACGATTAAATCTCTAATTGTTGAAATCATAAATACACATATCGTGTGTATCTTCACGGACGTACTGAGGAATTTCGAGGTTAGAGACACATGTTTCGATGTTGTAGTAATGGTACGGAAGCCATTCGGCAAACCTTAGTAGCGCCTTACAGGGCAAACCGCAGTGGGGCGTTCTCAGAATGCTAAGATCTTACTACGAGCTAATTCGTACATGTCTGAGCAGGGCCTCATTAAGGCATGCCTGACTTGAAGCATTTCAGGCTAGCCTGATCTGTCAATTACTGTCGAAAGCCTGATTATGACCGGATCAGACTTTCTATGATAACGTTGCTCATTCTGAAACCTAATCACGGCCTGATCCGGAATAGACAAACCCTAACAAATTTCTAGGCGGGACAATTTCTAATCCTGCAATTTTAGAAATATCTCCACCTATAATTGTTGCGGTCATCAGAAATGAGTTCGTGACCACGAGTGATACAGTATGTGAATTAAACAAAAGAACTCGCCAAGTACCTCGGCCGAAATTTCTTTAATTTAATTTTTTTCGTTGGGAATTTTTTTTGTATCGGGATTTTTTTTCATACTTATTTTTTATTCTTATTCTTGTTGTAGAACAATTGTACTGTAGAACAACGGTACTTTCAATTAATTGAAAGATTTTTTATTAGAGATTGATAGGTTTTAAAGTATTAGACTATTAATGCTTTTATAGTTTTTATTTATTTAATGACTTTTTGTGAAGATTAGAGTTAATTTTTGGTCGGGTTTGAATTTGCATCTTTTGTAAGGTTATGATTTGACTGGTAAATTTTTGTGAGGCTCTCTTATAACTTTTTGTCAGTTTCTAATCTATTGAGAAAATTTTTGTGGGTTCTATAATTTTTTGAGAGATTTGATGTGAATGAGAGAATTTTTGCAAGGTTGTTTTTTTCTGGAGGGAATCTCTTTTATAACTTTTTGTGTTATCTTCACTTCGGGAACCTCAAAAAAAATTCTCTATTCACAACTTATGGTTAAGGTAATCGGGAGTACATTAAGGTCCCTTGTGGTTAAAGTAATCGGTGGTATATTAGCAATAGTTCCAAAAATGATTATTTGACAAAAGAAGCAAAAAAAACTATTCTCTAATACTAGTGTTTCGAAAAAAAAATTCTCATCAATAAATTGTGGTAAAGGCCTTGAATGAGAATGTTAAGGTCTAAGTATGTTTCGCAGGTCACTTCGACCCGTCCCCTTAATGTAAAGCATAGAGGTGAGTTACAGTTGCGAGTCCCGCATTTAAATATCACAAGAAATTTGCATAAGTGATTTATGGTCGATGGATATCAGGGACGATGTGTGCACGCCTGCGTGCTGTGACCAGAATTAGGGGACTTGAAATATCTTTGATGTAACGCATTTCCTGACGAGATTGATATACCATAGGATGACAAGGTTCGTCAAGGTGTACAATGTAGCCGGATCACGTATTTCATATCATACGAAATTCTCGAGAGTAAATGTATCAGATTTCGTGGAACCATAAATTTGCGTTAAAAAAGATCAGGAAGTATGCCGATGCATGACGTTTTTTCTACTGAAAGGGTTCATGCACCCACATGCGTAATTACTGTAGCAAATTTTATACTCAAGATCATATTGTGATGAAGGTATGCCAGTTATTCTGGGATTAAGGTAGATCGGTGAATTTGAGCCATACAAGATGAAGGGCTGATAATTTTTGTAGTTACACATAAATATGGGATGAATTGATATTTTCAGCTTGAACGCTATTTACCATCTAGTTTGGTAGTAATTAATTTGTAAACATCGACTGTTTCCAGACACTTATCCCTACGAGGATAAAAAAATCGTATGCAAGTCAAGACTTATTGAATTTTTACATTTGGTATTTCCAAGATTTCGTAATAAAAAAATGATCACTGTATTCCGCGAATATTCCTGAATATAATGGTGCTTGGGTTTTTGGATGTTACCGTTAAAAATCGACTGAAAAATAAAAAATTATTCGTTGTAAAATGATTGAGATTTCCACAGGAATGACATGGGAAAGAGCGCGAGAGCGCTTAGCAACTCTGTATTCGGGGTCTGCTAGCACATGCCTTCAGATGTGACAGTTTGCCAATTTCACTGTGTTTTTCTTTCCTGTTCTCGAATGTTTTTACCGTATTTGATAAACGTCGATAGAATGAATGGTGATAGGTAAACTGGAAAATTCCTCCCGTTGCGTAATTCCTTTGTGTAAATACACTATACAGGTTGTAAACAAACCTGACAGTTTCGGCAGACGACAGTAACGGCCATGACACGTTTTACAATCCACTGCGTTCGTCAAATTTCAATTATTAAACATTTATTGAACAATAAAATCATACAAAAATATCCATTCTCCGCTCTTTATATTTCGAAAATAATAAAATCATAATTTCAAAGTTAATTTTGCATTTGCAAACTTTGGTCTACAATAGATACTGCAAAGATCACGTAGCCGTCATCGATCTACCTTAATTCTGTGTAATCTCTTTTTTTTTTATCACGCCGAGAAATATAATGCGACGAACTCGTCATTCGTGATGAGCTTTCAAAATGTTTGATGATCATCGTGTTCGTCATTAAATTCACGGTATACGTTTATACGTTACGAAAACTGGAAAATGCTCTGGTAGATTTGGTTATAAAGATGACACATATATAGTCGGCAGGGGCAAAACGAGACGACACTTTTTTTTAAATTGGATTTTTTTTTTCAAATTACTCAATCGAGATTAGTCATTCATTTTTTCTCTATTTAAAATATCATACTTTAGAAATACGCCAAACATGATCATTCCAGCTGAGGCTACCATAAAAGCCGTGGATATTCATTTTTTTATATGGAATTACCAGTGTTGATTACCCATAGTTACCGACACATTATATTATCTGGCAATTATATATGATACGTTAAAAAACAAGGTAGACCTAAAATATTTTTGTGCAATGGCGTGTCGATTCTTGTACCACTTTGCACTGGTGCCCCGATACTTTATTTTTACACCGCTGAAGGCACGACAAGCGTGTCGTGCGTATATTACTCATATGAATACGAACCGACCAATCTAATCCGATGAAATAGTTATTATTATTTTTTCTCCATGTATATGTTACCTGCAAAACGCTACGTGCTTAAGTAATGAAACTAATTAATGTCAATTACTTTTATAGGCATCGTTGCTTTTTCTTCGGGGACTAATCGTCGTATTTGGGTTTGACACTGTGAAGTATATATATATATATATATATACATGTATAAATACATATGAAGTCTACATATATATAAGACTATGATGGATGCATGTGCGACTGGTTTCCCACCCGACCATACAAACATAGCTTGATCACGGAAACAACAGACGTTTTATCAGATATACAGACGCGAGCTTGCCTCGCTATCAGTATTTTTCGAGATAAGAGTTTTCGAGTGAAATTCAGTGAATTACATACCTAAGACTTCGGTAGAAAGACTTCGAAACGCGAACGTGAAACCTTTGTCTTTTTTATTTGACTGCTAATTATTTGCGAATCTTTTTCATCTTCGGGAATAATATATTTGTTTGAACAAAAAAAAAGACAGTGTTAAAGAAATTAGTACGGGTAGTTCGCAGTAAGTAAATGAAAATTAACAGACGTCAATATAGTTTTCCATATGATCATCATTTAACATAGTTCTTAGCACATTATTTACGATAAAAAAAATAGACGTAATGAGACTAAGCTAACATATTTGATTACGTATTTCAGAAAAGTTCTCGTGATTTCACAAAACTTTTCTATTCATCTTTTTGTATTTATTTTTTCATTATACGTGATATGATTCAATGACTCATTTTTTTTTGCGATAATACGTTATGAGTCATGAAAAATAATACTTTTACTATATCATTGTGATGACATCAGAACTGCTATATCATATTTTCGGTAGGAATATAAATATAGAAAATATAAATGAACATAAATAAATATAAATGTGAAAATAGATATAAAATGTTAAAAATTTGGAAAAAAAATTGACAGATTATGGAAGGAATATATCCGAGTCTTCAGGAAAAATTTAAGAATGAGGGAATATGTCCAATATGCATGATGAATCTTTCGATCAAATATTCCTGCACGAATAATCATATCATGTGTCATCGTTGTAAGCCTTATTATTTTGTGTGCCCGATATGTCGTTCACCAATCGACATTGAAATTTTACCAGCAATAGAAGGAGGATACCATATGCCACCGCCAATGCATTACATGCCACACCCGTATCCTCCATATCCACCAGGGTAAGAAAAAAAATTGAGTATAAAAAATGAGTATACAACTGAGTGTAATTTATTCAAAAAATGAAAATAATCTAAATGTTGGAAAATATATTTTATAATGATCGCCTGGAAACGAAAACTCCTTTAATATATAATTCGAAATAATCAGCAAATAACAGCTTTTATTTTCGTTATTATACTTGAGTAATTGCTAACTTTTTTGCAGAGGAATATTTTTTTCAACTTGATATTCAATATCTACGGGTTTTTTCTCCCGTGTTTTTTTATTTTTAAGGCTCTCTATCAGTTCCGTAAGTACGAGAGAGATAACTAAAAAGTAGATATACATTTTTCTCGGAGACGCTTAACATTTCGAGAAAAGCGAAAATTACACCTTGTTCTCTGATAAAAAGAAAATAACGCGTAACTTTTCTTTTTCTTGAAATATCAAACCTCTCCGAAAAAACGTACAGCAAGATTTTTACCAACCGTACGGCTGATAGATTACCTTAACAGACTTTATTTATTGACGAGTTTCTAACTTTCAACGATATTTAAACCTATTTCAATAAATTTTGTCGAAACTTCGTCGACATGATGCATGTTCTATTTTTATTTATTTTTTGTGTATTTAGAACTAATCCAAGTGCTCCGTTTATCGATCATGAGAGTCATTCTTGGAAACCACCGACTCCTACTGAAGACCAAGAGCTTAAACATTGTGGTTTTTGTTTCGCGGGTTGCGAGGCAAAATTTCCGGAGCATTTACGACATATCCACGAGTCCCGATGTCAATTCCGGCCGAATCTCGAAGAACAACCGATTCCAACCGATCTGATTTACGATGAGGGAACGCTTTTGGATTGTCGATATCATTACGTTGGTTGTAACGTTAGATTACCAGAATGGCGTAAAGCGATACACGAACCCATTTGCATTTATAAAGACAGAATTCATCAAGCTATTGATGGAATCGCTAATTGCATGGACGAAATTTCATTTGAAGATAGAAATACCGAGTGCGATTACGATCCAGAGGAAATGGTCGATTGTCGATACAATAAATATGGATGCACAGTCAGAATGCCAAGACGACGAAAGAATACTCACGAGGAAAAGTGCAATTGGTCAAAGCACGGCGATCAATGTGAGGAAGAATATTGCTACGTGCCTGATAAAAATTCTGATGAAAACGTTCCTTGCGTTTGGGCGGAATATGGTTGTCAAGTTACTCCAAGACGTTGCAGAAAAGAGATTCATGAGGAAAAGTGCAATTACAGAATGGAGCGATGCACTTACAGCCATCATGGATGCGACGCTATGTTTCAACCTTCTCGAAAATTTGTACATGAAAAAAATTGCCCGTACGCTTAGATATTTCAGAGAGACTAACAATAAAAATAACACATAAAAAATGATCCTGAAAGGACTGATTGAAATGTAAAATTATTTACTCTGAGTGTCAAGGAATAGAGAGATACATTTTATCGAAATTGTTGTTGACTTCATCCAGTTTTTCTTTACAGATATACGAAAATGTATAAATTCATGCAAACTGCCTCTTAATATTTAGTTGGTTTTTCAAAAACTAGTAGTACTAGGGATTTATTAAAATTTGACACATTCCGGTATGGGAGTGAATGTTTTTAATGTATTGGATTGAGATCACTTTGATGTTGAAGAGTTCTAATATTACCTATGTTTGCCGCAAACAAAACTTTCCAATGCAGCTTGTCCCTTAAGCCCGATCGGCAACAATTTTTTTATTTTTTTTTTATTTAAGCAAGACGAAAGAAGAACAAGATTCACTGCTGGCAGATCGTAGATATTTACCAAGAAAGTTTTTATATGGATGGGAAAGCTTGGAAGAAAAAGGAATAACCTGATGGGGGTCAAAGAGTTTTTCGAGAGCGAAATACACGTAAAAGATAGTGCGCGTTTTCTTCCTCTCTCTTCTCTCCCTATCTCTATTTCTTTTTTTCTCTCAAGAGGAGATGACTCGAGGGTATTGCGCAAAATGCGAAGAGACGTATTTAAGAACGGAGCAATACGAAAACCCAGAGGTAAAAAAAGAAAAGGAAACACCAAACGCATTGGGCACGGAAAAAAAAAGATCATACAGTTCGGCCGTTAGAAGCTCGCCACATATATTTTCATTGTATTCTCGGTCTGAATCTCTGACAAAAACCGAGTACATTGTTCAATTCTACTTATTTTTGCGAACGATTCCGACACCTGAACACGAGCAAACTTTTCTCCATCTACCAGGTTATTGATTGCATCTGAACACCATAAGAGAGGAGAAGCGCGGTAGCGTTTTTTCATCTCTGAAAAAACGACCGAGAGTCAATGATCGATCATTCCCTTGGATAAAATGTACAACTGGTCCAGCATTTACTCAGTATCGACTAAACAGTGCTCGGCGCCTGGCCAGCGTATGGCGTTTCAACCGGTCAAGGGCTGTCCCGAAGTCAAAATGTTACTTATGGTCCAGTCACGGGCAGCTAGCGTTTGGCCAAAAACGGCTTTTGACATTGGCGCAATGCTAATAAATAAAAATCGCCCAGCGTCTACTCCTGATATTCAATCATAAATGACTATTAATGGATGATTTCATTCCAGCAAATTTTAATTAATTATTTGTTTCTTTCTTAGCTGCTTATGATTATTTATCATTATAACAGAAATATCAGATTAAAAAAAATACCTTCGTCAAGATTTATAGTTTCTTTTTTTAATTTCTTTGAATTTTTGCTCTAGTTAGTGCTCGATGGAAGCACCTTACCTCATTTTTTTTTTAATTTTTATCTCAATGCGCTAGTTCGATACGAATTTTTGAAGAATTCTGCAACTTTTTTTCCAGATATCTATAACTCCCTGAAAAATAGAGCAAACCAAATAAATAAGGGGGTCCAAATTTTTGGTTTAATATGTACTTTCGTTTGAAAATATGTAAGATATTATAAAAACATTAATACAACCAGAATTTTGAGCTCAAAGTAAATAATATTTGTTTCGCCCTTCGTGCCCCCTTCGATTTTCTTCAGAAATTTTTATAAAAAACTGTTATTTTTTTCATGAATTTTAAGCCTAGTTTGATTGTGGATAAATCGTTCTTTCTATTTTTTTTAAATTAAACCGTAGACTTTTTTTGTTCAATGATCCGTAACTCTCTGAAAAATTGTGCAAACCAAATGAATGAGGGGTTCAAAATTTTTATTAAATAATAGTGAGTGATAAAAAAAGCTGTTTTCACCTTAAATAATAATGAGACGCGCCAGTAACATCATTACCGTCCAATTCGAAAGTTAATGAATATTTTTTTCCAATTTAAATCTTTCCTTATCCATGCACACCAAGTTTTTGTATAGTCTCTGCATCGAACTTGGTCAGTACATATATCATATGTTTATGTAGTTCATATTAAGAGTCGCGGTAGCGACTCGAGACAAGTACATTTACGAAGCGAGTCGCACAAGACACTTTTACCAGAAGGATCGTGACTCTACCTGTTCTCGAAAATTGTTTCTTTAATGTAAACTAAATTACAGCATTTTGGAGGTTCATTTAAATTCACGTATTTTTTATTTCTTTTCTCTTTCGATCGTAACTAATTAGAACGTCGTAGCTTAAATAGTAGTAAAAATATTAATGTTTTTTTTTCGTTGTGCCGAAAAATTGAGCATTTTTTCGCACACATTTTGATACGCAACTGTCTTTTTCACAGTCGCTGTCTAGTGACACTAGTGATATTGGTAAAATTCTGATAATATTCAATCGATCGTTGGATATGGCAGCTAACCGACAACCGTACTATATTTTTGAACAGTCACGAGGTTATAAAGATCGCGGTTAGTTTCGATCGACTTTTGGTTACAGTGAATTTTATTATAATAACAAAATGATAGTGCGAAAATAATAAAGTGCAATTAATGTCAATCATCTATCGAATAGTGCTTAAATAAATATGTATTTTTATTATTGTTAATCCTGTAATTTTTATTTTCCACATTTAACTCTACAACGGAGTCGAAAACGATCCCTTTTCTCTTTTACCATAAAATGTTCCTTGAATGCAATAATAAGGTTTATTTAGAAACCATTCTCTTCTTTTTTTTATAACTAAGAGAATGGTGTATGATAAACTTGTATTCAGTGATTATTTAATATCTTTGTCGTGAGATTATAAAGATCGCGCTCAGATTCAACTTTTGGCTAAACTGACTTTCATATATATATAGTTGGAAAAGTGATAGCGCAAAAATAAAGTTTAATTCAATAAATAAACTTTTGAACAGTGTCTAAATAAATAATTTTTTTTTATTAACCCTAGCCCCAACAATCCAATTTTCCGAATGTAAACTCCTAGAACGGAGTTGAAAACGGTGTCTCTTCGCTTTTACCATAAAATGTTCCTCGAATGCAATAATAAGGTTTATTTAGAAACCATTCTCTTTGTTTTTTTTTTTTTTAATAACTAAGAGAATGGTGTATGATAAACTCGTATTCGATGAATATTTAATATGTTTGAACAGTCGTGAGGTTACGAAGATCGTGGTCAGTTTCAACTTTTGGTGTTAAAGTGACTTTTATATTGTGATGAAATTTTCCACGGTAGTAACATCACAAAAGTTCACTTCCTTTCTATCGTTGATTTATTTTATTAATTTGGGCGCCAGTCACCGAAGTGACTCGACAATAAAAAGAAAGCGAACAGTTGACCGACTTTGTTCAGCGAGATGGGCAAGGTGACCTCGAGAATAATCGTAGACCAAGAGATATTATGTTGCAAATTATGACAGATTTAATTAATATTAAAAATAGAATTTACACAAATATAAATTTAAACGGTACATTCGGGACAAATTTCAGGTACAACAAAAAAAAAGTATAAATCTAAATTTACCAGGAACCATGAAAATCACGTGTCTCTAACGAACTTCGGGGGAAAAATCGCAAACTCACACAACGCTTCGCACACTCACACACACACACTTAGCCGAGATCCTACACATTTTAACACTCTAATCCGGACTCGAATTTGTTCCTGCCGTGGATCTACTCACGGTCAAGACGATAAATCATAAAGATGGTAAAATCAGTATGGTAAAAGATGTTCCAAATTGAATACCGAGCCCCCGATATTCGGTTACACGGCCGAGCCAACCATTGTCTTACGCGCTTTATTCTCCCGACCCATTCACTCAGTCTCACTCATACGCACATGTAATTTCACACTTATTTCGCGGTCTTTCCTCCCGAGTTACAACGTATGCCAACTGAGATAATTACACCGACACACAAAAAAAAAAGTGGTCAGTACCTTGGACCGGACCCATCAATCTCTACGTATTTTCACCCGCTGAATCCGAATCCGGGGTCAGATTGGCCAATATACCTACAAAATTTTGAGTAAATTCTAAAAAACCACAAAAATGGCGGAAGATCGCAGTTAAAAGCACGATACAAATTTTTTTCTTTACCTTAATCGGGTATGTTCTTTATGTATTTTGATGCGCTGAATCTAAATCTGGCGTCAGATTGGCTGATACAGCCCCAAAATTTTGAGTAAATTGCAAAAAACCGCTAAAAATGGGTGAAAATCTCGAAAAATCGTTGCTATGGGTATGGAACAAATTTTATTGATCTAGATCGAGTACGTTCTTAATGTATTTTGATGCGCTGAATCCGAATCCGGAGTCTAGTTAACTCGTACATCTCCAAAATTTTGTTTCCATGGAGAAAACCGTCTAAAAATGGGTGAAAATGCCAAAAAATCGCAGTTATGAATATGAGAAAAATTGTTTACACCTGAATCAAGTATGTTCTTTACGTATTTCGAGAGGCTCGATCCAAATCCGGCGGCTAGTAGTCCCGTTCATGCATACTTTCGTCAAAAATCGTATAAAATGTCAAAAAATAGTTTTGTAAATGATTTAAACATGCATGATTCATCTTAAACTATACACAAAAAAGATCTATAAATTCTGAATGCAATAAATTAGAAATTGGGAAAAATAGTATAAAAAACTTGAATATAAAACTATCACAGGCATGATTTTTCTTTGATTTGAATTCTGCTCAATTGCATTTTTTTTCATTTTCTGCAAATTATGAGAAGAGAAAAATCTTCATCGATCTTCAACCGTCCTTCTTTTGTAACGGATTCTTTTCTCTTCGAACGACCTATGCAAACTCTTGAACTCTCTCAAACTCTCAAACTATCTCAAACTGTCAAACTGTCAAATTCTCAAATTGTCTCAAACTCTCAAACTCTCAAACGCTCAAACTCTCAAACTTTCAAACTCTCAAACTCTCAGCCTCTTATACTCTCTTCAATTCTCAAACTCTCTCAAATTCTCAAACTGTCTTGAATTCTAAAACTCTCTCAAATTCTCAAACTGTCTCGAACTCTGAAATTCTCAAATTCTCAAACCCTTAAACTCAAAATTTCAAACTCTCAAACTCTTAAACTTTCAAAATCTCAAGCTCTCAAACTTTCAAACTCTCAAACTTTCAAACTTTCAAACTCTAAAACTCTCACACTCTCAAACTCTCAAACTCTTAAACTCTCAAACTCTTGAACTCTCTCAAACTCTCGAACTATCTCAAACTGTCAAACTGTCAAATTCTCAAACTGTCTCAAACTCTCAAACTCTCAAACGCTCAAACTTTCAAACTCTCTCAAACTCTCATACTCTCTTAAACTCTCAGCCTCTTCTACTCTCTTCAATTCTTAAACTCTCTCAAACTCTCAAACTCTTAAACTCTTAAACTCTTGAACTATCTGAAACTCTCAAACTATCTCAAACTGTCAAATTCTCAAACTGTCTCAAACTTTCAAACGCTCAAACTCTCTCAAACTCTCATACTCTCTTAAACTCTCAGCCTCTTATACTCTCTTCAATTCTTAAACTCTCTCAAACTCTCAAACTCTTAAACTCTGAAACTCTTGAACTCTCTCAAATTCTCAAACTTTTGAACTCTCAAACTCTCCTAAACTCACAAATTCTTAAACTGTCTCAAACTCTCTATCTCTTAAACTCTTTCAAACTCTCTCGAACTTTCAAACTTTCAAACTCTTAAACTCTCAAACTCTCAAACTCTCAAGCTTTCAAACTCTCAAAACTCTCGAACTTTTAAATTTTCAAACTCAAACCTTTAAACTCTCTCAAACTCTCAAACTCTCTGAAGTTCTCAAACTCTCAAATTCTCAAACTGTCTCGAACTCACAAACTCTCTCAAATTCTTAAACTCTCAAACTCTCAAAATCTAAACTCTCAAAGTCTCAAACTCTTAAACTCTCCAAATCTAAGCTCTCAAACTCTCAAACTCTCAAACTCTTCAACTCTCTCAAACTCGTATAACGCTCAAACATCTTACAATGGTTGTAGAGACTTCCTATACTAAATAACATTTTTTTTTACTTTTCCTTGGAAGAAGTGAAACTCTGACATTACATTAGCATTTTTTCCAACCTTGTCTGTGGACACGTACACCCCGGAACATGCTCAAACGCGTTCTTCACTCTCTCGACATTTTTCACAATTTCGACGTAGAGGTGTGGGACCATGAATGTGATCTTCCATCGATTGTATATTCGAATGTTCATTGCATCGACGAAATGATTTAATTTCACCGTCAGATTTGTAATATTCGGGTAAGCGCTCCCACAGAAAATGTATGTAGTCGCTGAAATATTTTTTAAACGCCGTTGGTGATATAATTTCTAGCTCCTCTCGCGTAATTTCTCGAGGATTCCTAATGCGATGAACCATATAAATATTCACCAGTTGTTCCATTATAAAACACTTTTCACAATCTCGACGAATGGGTCCAGGAGCATAAACATGAGTCAGTTCCCATGGTGGATTAAAATGATCATCACACCATAGATATGACTGTACCTCAATATCATACTGTAAATGCTCTGGTAAATGATCCCACAGTTTATTAATAAATTTACTATAATATTTTATCAGCAAAGCCTTGGGAATTCTCGAAATCAATGTTGGAAAAGAAATTTTTTTTAAATGATATTATTTAAAATGCTCCTCCAAGCATACTTTCTCTCTCACACTCACTTATCTTTCTATCTGATTGTCTCCCTCTCACCCTCTCTCTCTCCCTCTCTCCCTCTCTCTCTCTCTCTCTCCCTCTCTCTCACTCTCTCTCTCTTTCTCTCTCCCACTCACGATCCTTCCGACCATCTCTCTTCCATACACGACGTTCCCCTCTGGGCCTACAGATGGGTCAGGTTCCGGAGCGGGCGGGGGAGGAGAGTGTAGTAGAAGAGCTAGGGGGCATTCTAGATCAAGTCGTGGCGAGGGGTATGCGGTATCGGGGTCTCCGCCCCCGCACCGCATACCCCTCGCCTCGACTTGAGCCAGAATCCCCATAACGCTATTATTGTAGTGTATATCCCATATCTATCATATACGAAGTACCGATCATGGGTTGCGCCTATATTTAGACTTTCCGGCCATCTACAGGTTAACGGGAGAAACCAGTTTAGGAGACCGAAATTTTGGTGTTTTTCGTGAATTTTTTTAACAGGGAAGGAATAATCAGAATTTGTTTAAACTTGGAGGATATTTTATTCATGTTTTGAAGTATACTTCACGATCGCCATCCGAGTTTTTTGCTGGTGGGCATTCCTGAAGTCACAATTTTTATCTGTAATCATTACAATTTTTTTTTCGTTAACAACATATTTCCTAAGAATATGAACCTAATTGTGATCAAAAAAAGTTGAAAATTGCATGTTTTTGAGGTGTTTGAACACAATGTCATGTTTTTATACTATGTTTTTTCACCTTTTTTGCATTAAAAAAAGTATTTTTAATAATAATATCATCCCAGAGCTAGGTTTATATAGATTCTAATTGAATAAAGAATATTCACACAAATTTTCAGAACGATTGGTCAATAACTTTTTGAGCTAGAATGCCTACCAGTTGAAAAAAAGTCGTCCATGGACAGCAGCTTCTAACTCCACTATTTCCGGCGGAAATGACTTGAAAAAATTACAAAGTGTACTTCAAAACATGAATAAAACATCCTCCACGTTTAAACAAATTCTGATTATTCCTTCCCTGTTAAAAAAAATTCACGAAAAACACCAAAATTTCAGCCTCCTAAACTGGTTCCTCCCGTTAAAATGTTCACTACGTCATATTTTATATTTGCACTTATGTTTTTAAAATAACTCTCACATGTGTCACCTTATAACTTGAATTCAATACGGAGCAACTTTATCAGTGTTCACTCTGACGGGGGGGGAGGGGCGGGGAGAGGGGGAGAGAGAGCGGGAGAGGGGGGAGGGAGAGGGGAGGAGAGGGGATGGGGGAGAGGGGGGAGGGGAGGGAGGGAGGGAGAGTGAGAGAGGGGGAGGGGTGGAAGGGAGGGGGAGAGCGAGAGAGAGAGAGAGAGAGAGAGATCAGATGAGCACTAGTGGAGGAAAAGATATCGAACACCTGAAGTCTAATGGCACACTGTTATCACAGAAGGAGTATTGAGGGCGATCATGAGCCCTCTTATACCCGGGTCTATTTTCTCCAACCATCCACCTCTAAACGACTCTTGTGCGTTTATATGGCTTATCTGTAACGTCGATGGTGTGAGCAAAATTGCTGGCTACGAGATCATGAGCTGCACGATTTGAGCTCATGCTGCTGGGATTAACATCATTTTTTTCGCATTCACCGTGGCCTCGACAAATAAAATACAACTGCTAAGGATAATGGAAAGACACGTGATGCAGTAGGTACCTTGGTAAGGGCAAAGTTCATACTTAATATCTACCCAAGTTTATAAGAAATAAATAGAGAAAAATACTACAGAAATTTTTTTGTTCCAGAAAATTTGAGATTGAAGAGGTGTGAAATAGAATCAAACGATATTGGATGTAATTTTTCAGGTCAAGATAATGACCTTCTTGAATTCTTCATGGAACATTTTCAAGTTTGATTATATCACCCATTCTATTTTATTTACTTCTGATTGTGAAAAAACAAGGATCGCATTGTTTACAATCACGAAATTGGATAATTACCATACACAATGACTTTTGTTAAATAAAATATCAAAATAACCTTCGATGATCCATTGTCAATAAAATAACGGAATTCGCGAACTTAACCAGTTAGCCTGTAATGACGCATATGTGTGCGGAAAACTTCCGTGCGAAAACTGGTAATGATGCATATATGCGCGCATTGATTAATACCTATAAATTTTGATGGATTTAGATAAATCTTAGTATTTGTAGTTTTTTTGGATCGCTGAATCCGAATCTGTATACGAAATTTGGACATTTAAAATGACAGATCCAATATGGCGGGCCAAAATGAAAAAAAAAATACTTGATTTTAATGAAACGTGGTATTCGTAAGTTTTTGGGGTCGCTGAATCCGAATCTGTATACGAAATTTGGACTTGCAAGATGGCAGATCCAATATGGCGAGCCAAAATGTAAAAGAATACTTTATTTTAATGAAACTTGGTATTCGTAAGTTTTTGGGGTCGCTGAATCCGAATCTAAATACAAATTCGTCATCGGGTCTCCAATCTAAAAGTATATACTTCAACGGTTTTCGAGATGGTGAACCGTAGTATATCTCGAAAGCGAAAAAAATACCTCCACTATTAGCTGATGACTGAAAGTCACGTCCCCAGAGTGTGCCACGTGGAGGCTGCACGTGGAGGGAGTAAGTTGGGACTCGACGAGAATCTGCTTATATACGTTTTATATTGATTGTTGAAGTTTTGCCTCCGTACAAGTCCGCCATTTGAACTAATTTCCAAGTTCTTACTCAAAATGCGAAAAATTAGGTTCTTTTTGACATGCATATTATCGGGAATGCGTGATATTAGAAAATCTGTATCAGATTCGAAACCAGAAATGTCAAAAATGAAGTGTATTCGATCGTACTAGTTTTGTCACGGAAAGGGGCACAGGGGCTTACCAGTTAACTGGTTAAATGATTTTCAGAAATAAGCTCAGATAATCTAGTAAGTGCAGAGGTAAAGATGCGATCAAAAGTTTTCCGAATTTTTACGATGAATGAATGAAAATGAGGGATCTTCTCTGTTTTGTACACTAAAAAAAGGGCAGTATTGAGAACGGAAGCGTAGTTGACGCAACCTCCGCGCATAGTTAAAGGTATTTTGTTGAGGCAAGTATGCCCGCAATTTGAGGTAAAACTTTAAATGTTCAATAGAACCGAAACATTTTTTCAACGAAATTCAATAAATATTTGAAATAGTATCATCGCATTATTCGAGAAATGCGGAAAAGTATTTCAGTCAATTGTATCAATCATATTTGGATTGAATGGATTGCATTGTGTAATTAAAACGTATAGTGATTGTACTCAACAATTATGATTTTGAAATGATTGTGAGAATTATTTGAAATTTTTTTTATATACATATTTTTTGGAATATTTTTTATTTGATATTTTTGATTTTGTATTTTGCGACTTTCAATAATAAATACGATTGATCGATTTTTTACTGTAGTAAGAGCGCCCAGCGAACTTTAATTATACGATAAGGCCTTAGACCTTTTTACCTCGTAAAATAAGGGTTCGGGTTTTCTCGACGACAATCGGTCAGAGTGATCAATATTTAACGATTCAATGTCGGAACCTTATGGGCACACGGGCGGTGCGACGCTTACATGAGAGCGCTCACTCGTAGCCCTCCAGCGGATTTCTACCACACCAGAAATACAGACAGGGAATAAGGTTGTCCGGTTACAATATTATATAATTCATATTAAACAAAATCTGGCTTTAGCAAAAGGTTTATTTGTTTGAATAGTAACAAAATATTTTATCCGAATTACTACTAGGTAATTAGTACTAGGTAATTACTACTAGATAATTCGTAGATTAGGTACACTTAATCAAATTATATTCCGTTGATCTATGGTGTCATTGAATTCAATTCTCGCAAAGAAGTTTATTCGATGCTATTATTTTATCAAGTCACGGACAAACCGTATACAACTCAACCTCGGTGCGATTATTTCAAATTCAATCGATTCTGTGTCTTAAGTTTTATTTATTTTTTTCAACGTAACCATTTATTGTGGTTGCATCACATGAAATACACTTAAGGGGCCAGTCCACTTTGAAAATTTCAAAAAATCGATTTTTTTTTACTGTTTTCGAAAGTACATACATTCAGAAATATTGTGTCAAAATTTCATGAAAATCCGGGCTCTCTAAGTATTTTTTTTTTTTACCTGAACGTCAGGACCTCATTTCGTCTAGTTGGCTGTATAAACTTCAAACGCGTTTTTCTCGAAACAACGTTTTCAAAATATAGCTCCGTCGTATCTCTAAAACTAATAAACTGATTCTCTTGAAATTTGAACCACATATTGTAAATATGATTCGCAACAAGATGACCCTCGATGGTTTTGAAATTTTGATTTTTACTCTTTTTTTTTGTGAAAAACTGCGAAAAAACGCGATTTTTTTCGTTTTTCATCTGCCAATTTTTTTATTTTTCGATAAAAATTTATATCCGAGGGTTATTTTGTAGCTGGTGTCATACTGAATCTAATGGACTTTGATTTTTTTGTTTCAGACAAACCGTTGCCGCGTTGTGATGGAGCTACCTAGCCCACCTATTTTTGAGGCGTTACGTTAAACTATAGTGTTTGTACTTAATGAATAAAAATGAATTAAAATTTTTTTTTTATGTATTTCAAGACTTTATTTATCAAGCCCAACAACTTTATCTTTTATAAAATCCTCAAAAAAAAATCGCGAAAATAGCCTTTTTTCGTAGCTCCAAAGTGGACTGGCCCCTTAACTCAAACAAATTAAAATTTAGCGGCAAAATCGTAGAGTAGTTGTCTCAACGATATGACTTTTAATGGATCAACTACCGGGTGATTAACTAAACATAATATGACTATTGGCGCAACGAAATTCGTCCAACCTCATTGCGTAGTTGGCAATACTTTAATTTTTTTTTCAGTGCATGAGATAGAAAAGCAAACAAATAAGCATATTATAATACGGGCCCTGTCTCAACTGTAGGTCCAGGCAGAATGTTGTGTGAACGTTGAAAAGGATCGATGGGACCTGCTCGAAATTTCGGGTCTCTTCCATAAAAACGAGTACTACTAAAGTACAAAAAGAGTCGTATTGGAAAGAATGAAAGATTCAAATAGAATCAAGATGATCAAGGAGCTTCGAAAGTACCTGGATCTGTCATTAATTCTAATTCCTAAAGATGAAGCAAAATATTGCCTGTTTTGTTGACAATCAGAAGTATCCCCATGAAAGAATACTCTATTGGTTGATGTTCGTTCAAGAGTATAAGTACATGAAATTTGATGAATTACACGCTTAAAGGATTTCTACAATTTTCTTATACATATTAAAGACATGATGCAATTATTGGGAGAATTATTGAAGCAAGAGAAAAAGTAGGCTCATAAGAAAGAATGACAAGCAATAATGGCCGACAGGAAGGGTAATCGAGTACGATAGAAATGGCACTACAGTGGGGGAACTTTTACGTTTTAATTTGACAACATTTCATGCTTCTCATTGAAAAAGCAGCTTCGTAGTGGGTTTATATATACTCCCGAATGTTGGATAAGCTGGATGAAAAAGCGGAACTATGCGAGGGACAAGAAGATTCTGTGGCTTCTAGGGCAATTGTCTGTGATGCTGGAGAGCACAAGGGAGTCGAATGGCACCCCAGGGGGAACATCTCGAGCAGAGCGAGTGGTGAGCGCACATGAAGTGTTCCGCGCCTCCTACATCAGTCAGCTAATTTTAATTAAGGCACAGGTGCATCTATGATCTCTCATGCAGATTCTAGATCTCCCTTCTCGACCCTTGGCTCTTGTATACGATATCATTCTTTATAGCAGTTTAGCATTGGTAAGAGAGGCTGAACGATCCCGGGATAAAAATAAAGATCGTTGCCGTCGACGAATGTATGTACGCGGGGAATAAGGATCGACTCTAGTGAGTCTTTTCGCAATCTTATAAACTTCTTTTATTCCAGACATCAAGAATATTTCTGTTCCGGACGGTCCAATTAAAGCTTAAACACTCGCTTTACTATGAGTAATAGATAGATATACTTGTAAGTAGAATAAATAAGTTGTAAGTGACACCCAAGATCTGTGCGCTCTCGTTTAACGGATTTCATCTTATCAAGACCCACAAATCTCAGGAGAAAATCCACGTGAGCGTAATATCTATTCATAGTATGGAGAGATGCAAAGGCGAAAGCTTGCGTAGCTTTCATCGAGTGGATCACATTGATGCATGTATTCATACGGGTAAGCCCAGGCGTTTTCAATGAAAAATGAAGAGACAGAGCGAGACAGCATCACGCATCTTTGAAGTATGAGGAAGATAGATATGTCGAGCTCATTTCGTGACAAAGACCGATATGATATTCATCTCAACATATGTATGGTGATTCCTGACTTTCTCTGAAGAAGACCTAAGAGTTGATTATATTTAGGACCTACGCTTATATCAAAAGCCATCTCCGCATATTGTAAAACAATCCTGCATTCTTTTTATATCAATACGATGTGATGACAATGTCCTTCGAACTTTCACCGATTCACTTAATTGACAGCACATGTATTGATTTATCCTCATACATATATTGACTCATCGATTGTGCAACCACGTGATAACCGGTTTTATATTGCATGGCCTGATCGGTTAAGCACAAAAAAATCCTCGAGTAGTATTAAGGTATCTCAGGAACAAAACAGAAATTCAAGCCCGAAAATAAAAAGCTGCTTAAGGAATGTCCGTTTGATAAAATAATTGGCTTTTACCAGACAAAGCGATCATGATGGAAACGCTATATAGGGGAGGGCTGGACAAAGTGGAACACCCGGACAAAGCGGAAACCCCCCCGAAAAAAGTGAAATTTCTTTTTTCAGTGGAAAACTGAAAAATTCGATCATGGGACAAAGGGCATGCGTTAAAAAAGTGGTATTCATTGAAACGACTGATATTTCTAGCAAAAATTAAAATATATTTATTAATAAAAAATAAATGAATATTCAACGAAAAATTGTATGAACAAAAATTTATTTTGTTGCAAAACGGAGGTGTGAATATCTGACTAGCATAAGAGCACTACTAACAGTGCTGTAAGCTGTTTGAAAATTATTAATTATTCATTAGACTGATGCAAAATATTTTTTTTAATTGTTTTGCTCTGACTCGTGTTTTCTTGGGATATTAATGAAAAAAAAAATCTTTTTAAGAATGAGCTCAATATGGCTCAATATTTAGAGGTTTTTGATGACTTGACTTTTATGGATGTTTTAATTTTTTTTAATGTTCTTTTTTTAACACCCTTTTCTAATTTCCTTGCTTCCTCTCATGTATGGTTTTTTATGTATTGATGAAAAACAAGTTCTATTAAAAAGTAAGCTCCATAGCTCTATTTTCAAAAGTGTCTCACCCAACTTTTATTTGTATTTTTTTAATCGCACGATTTTTAGAATTTTTATTTTCGAGCACCTACTAGATTTTCCTTTAAAGATTGATCGTGTAAAAATTTGTCCAAAAAATTATCTTAATTCATCAATTTTCACAGGTGTCCGTATCGACTGTGATATGATTATTTAATGCCATTTTTGGGACCGTTTTATAGGCATCCTCCCACAAAATCTGTTGAAAAATACAAGATTTTAACGAATTTTGTTCATAAAAAAATATACGACATATTCCGTTATCTTTACAACGGCAAAAAAATACGTCACGTGAGGGATGAGGACTCGATGGATCCGAAGTAAAAATACCATGAAAAAATTGAACTATTCAAGAATGATTATCGCAAAAAGAAGCATAAACGGAAAAAAGTTTCCACGGTTTTTAATAATGGTTTGAAAATAGAGTTGAAAAAACCCCGGACTTTTTACGTTCATTTGTTTATAAAAAAAATTGATGAATAAAAATTAATTATTTGAGACAGCGCTATAGCGAGACTAAGGACGGGGAGAATATCGAAGAAAAAAAATCGATTATTCCGAAAAATTTGATGGGAGGGTACCCTCAAATGAAATTATTACGAGTAAATAAATAAATAAAAAAATATCAAAACAGGCATCTCCAAAAGCTTAAGAATTAAGCTCATTTGTTAACGGGACTTTTATTTCAGCAAAACTAGAAGAAAACAGGTTAGGTCGCATGAAAATTATTTATAATTATTTTTCAACAGAATTTGTCTTTCATCAATATCGAAAGAAAATATAAGAGGAAGCAAGGAAGTTAAAAAAATGGTATTTTTAAATAGAAAACATTTATAAACAATTAAAACATCAATAAAAGTCGAAAGAGTCGCCTCTAAATATTGAGCAATTGAGCTCATTTTTAGAAGAGATTTTTTTCATCAATATCCAAAGAAATCACGAGTAGGAACAAGATAAAAAAAAATTTGCATCAGTCTAATGAACAATTAATAATTTTCAAACATGCTTGCAGCATTGTTAGTAATGTTCTTATGCTAGTCAGATATTCATATCTCCGTTTTGTAGCAAAATAAATTTTTGTTCATACAGATTTTCGTTAAATATTTATTTTTTTATTTAATAACATATTTTAATTTTCATGTTAGAAATATAAGTCACTCCAATGAATACTACTTTTTCAACGCATGTTCTGAGTCAAGTGATCGAATTTTTCAGTTTTCCACTGAAAAAATAAATTTTACTTTTTTCGGGGGAGTGGTCCGTTTTTCCCGGGTGTTCCACTTTGCCCGGTCCTCCCTTACATAACACATAAATATATATAAATATACTAACAAGTTTGATGGAACATGTGCGGTACTCAAAGGCCAATGCTTTTAGAATGAAACGATATACGTGGACGATGAGAGAGAGTGAGTGAATGAGAGAGAGAGAGAGAGAGAGAGAGAGAGAGAGAGAGAGAGAGAGAGAAATAGGGGGATACAGAAAGACAGAGCGAGGAAAAAAGGTCGCAATCTTTTTCCGTTTGTTTCGATCCCCTTCGGGACTAAACAACGGGGTGCAATTCGCCAGCGTGTGAAAGCCGATTTTCTCGCAGAGGAGAAAACGTAGTCCGATGGAAATCCTTTGAAAAATAAAATATACATGATGTATGCACAGGGTGCCCCAATTTGAAAAAAGCATTAAAATAGGTCGAAAAGATGAGGTCGAAAAGGATTTCTTACAAAAGTTTGATGGTTTCGAGGGGGACATTTGATGGTGCTACAAATTGTTTTTTTGTTGATCCATTTATGAGATACCGTGGTAAATTTCAATTCTAAACGGAAAGGCATGGTTTTTATTTTTTTAGAAACATAGCTAATTTTGCGATAAACTCAACGAAAACAAATCTCGCACTTGAAAATTAAGAGGGTTATGGCAGTTTGAAGTTTTTGAAAATATCACATGTTATTTTCGCATTCTTGACATTGCCTCTTTGTACGAAGCTTTATACGCTCCCCAATTCTTTGCTACTAGTGACCCGCTGGATCTATGCGAGGAGGCCACGTTCAATGTACACAGCGGGGAACAAACCATTTTAGCATTTCGTAATCATCTATAAAATCACGAGGCTCTGAAATTTTTGTGACATGGTTGTTCCGATTGAAGGAGGGTTCAGTTCGATTTTTGGAACGGTCTCTTGCAGAATCGATGCTTACCATATCTCTCTGGACGTAGGCCGATTACAATCCCAATGAAATTGTCGATATCCTGCTGACACTCAGAGCCTATTTACAAAATTACAGGAGAGTGGCAATCAGCTATCGCTTAAGATACCCAGATCAGCAACATCCCAATACTGTCACATGCAATACAGGGGCAAATGTAGTGCACAACCTTCAGGTTGTGCACTACATTTGCCCCTGTATTGCATGTCACTAATTTCACTGGACTGGTTTCCGTATTGAAGCTTTCCTGTGGTGGGCAATTTGTACTGGGAGTACTTGAACCTTCTTCACCCCACATTCATATCCCGCAGTTCGTATCGTCATGAGAAGTTCACGCGTTGTTACGATTGGACTCTTTTGAGGTAACTGTGTAATTTGAGAGCAAACAAAGAGTTCGGTGTAGCCAATTGTCTCGCCAAAGACTGTGCCAGAACCTCGTCAACGTCCGTGAAGTCGATGCTCATACTATCGCTGTATTGGAAATGGTACACAGTAATCCACACATCAGCCTTCGCCAGATCAAACGTGAGCTGGGGGTGTACCTATCAACTGCCTCGCGAATTCTGTTAGCTTCTCGGTACCACCCATATCACATCATGCGGGCCAGGTCTTATCTGAGCAGGATTTAGTGAATGGGGTTTTGTTTTTTTCAGGGAACGCTCCGACGTCTTCCAAATGAAGCTGATTTCTTTGTTATGATCTTTTTACCGATGAGATAAACCGCCACATCTATCATTACTGGTCATGGAGGTCATGGAGGTCCAATTTCTTGGTCTTTCAAATCACCCAATTTAACATCCTTGGAGGTCTGTAAGATCTCATCAAAATGCGTAACATTTCTACCAGCATGAAAGTTAATCCAATCAACGTTATTAAACTGTTACTGACTACATTTGAGGCTATGAATATTGCACAAACTCGAGATGAAGGAAAATTTTGAAAAAATTTTAATTGATTCTATGCAAGATTGCAGTGGAGTTAAGATGATACAGGAAGAGACTCTAGATTTTCAAGAACCGTTTAAAAAGTACCAAGCAAATGGTGTTGAAGATACTATATGGCAAAAAGATGATGTCGATTCCGACGCTTGTTCAAGTGACGATGAGCTGAATTATGATTACAAAAAAAGCTGTGGAATACTGGAGATCTGGTAAAAAAAAAAGAATTACAGTATCGAAACCGTCAAGCAAAAATACAAATCTGTCAAATCCACATGCCAGTTACGACGCTGGGTACATTAACTGAACACAGGTGGTACTTATAAAGAAAAACTAGCTCAAATTTCTGAATATACATTGCGGAATATAAAAATGATATTGACCTTCAAAAGTGGGCTCTACAGGCACAGAAAGAAATAGGCGATGAAGATATACGATTTAGATCCTCTAATAAATGGCTATGGAAATTGAAGAAATTGCATCGCATTGTTTCTAAAAAAATAAAAAAATTGTAACTAGAAAAACTGTGGAGGCGTTCCTACAGAAAAATGGAGAAATACTTGTTCAAGATGTTAAATCACTAATTGAAAAGCATGGGTCAAGCAATGTATACAATTCTGGGTTAATTCTTCTTGATCAATTGTCAATATGTGTTTAAGCTCGTATTAAAAATATGCTTGTACATAGGCGAGACAAATCTCTATTTATGGAACTTATTCAGACATAACAATTGGAATCGTAGTGAATAAGAAGTAGATCTTCCCTCTCCCCCACCCCCCGCCACGATTGAGGTTAACGCAAATATGAATACATGCTTAAAACTATTAAATTCGTAACGTCGATGAAGGGGAAGCAGATTGAACAAAATAGATGGAGCAATTTTTAAATCGCGAATAAAGAGGAAAATCGAGAGGGGGTGATTCACCCTGTCAGGATGTTGTATTAATTTCGCAACATGAGAAAATGTTGATTCGGAGCTGTTGTGATATTTTGAATCCGCAAAAAACATATAAAACAGGGAAAAGGCAACGGCAATAAGAAAATTCAAATAAGGGGTAGTTCACCCCCTTAAGGTTGCTATTTTTCAAAAATATGAAAACATGTGAACTTTATGTTGATGTTTTTATGGAAATAGAACCCCTTCCATTCCATTATATTCTCCCCTCTTTAATGTAGGGTGAGAAACAATTAAATTCAGGGGTGGTTCACCCCCTATCTTTTTTTTCGTTCGCGTAGTGGACTTTTCATCGCCGTGGATAAAAAACATTTTGGTTTTTGTTTTATCGAAACCGGTTCAATGCTTCTTGATGAAACTGCAAAACCACCCCTTGACATGTCTTATTTTGAAGGGTGGCTTCACCCCTTAAAACCGTTTTTCCGCCGATAAAAAAAAATACGTATCTCTTAGTTTCCAATGCTCCTTCACATACACGAGTTTCAAGAAAATTGGAGGCGGACACCAAAGTAGTGTTCCTTGTCAGTCAAAATACTATTAGCACAAATTTTTCTGAGATAATTTACGAAATGTACTGTCTGACTTGCATATATATATTAATTAAAAATAATCTAATTGTGATATTTTGTCGCGGTGATTTCTTATCGTGTGATATTTTGTCGCAGTAATTTTTGGTTCTGGTGATTTTTTATCGTGTGGTATTTTATCGATGATATTTTGTCGATGTTATTTGTCGTGTGAAAAAACGTCATGGAACCGTGTGGTGGCATATAGATTTTGAGGGTAAGGGCTGCACGTGGCATATTTCTTCCGACTCCAGATCATGTTCTCACGAAAAAAAAACTTTCGGATATTCGTTTTTTGAAAAAGAACGGCACGAAATTTTTGCTCAATAACCAACCCAACTCACTTGGTTCACCGTAAACACGCAATCTTCATAACTCATCAATAGGTCAACAATGTTTCCCCTGGGGCTATTCTCCTTCGATCTACGCTAGATTTTTAATATTTTCATTTAGTGCAAAAAATGGAAGGTCCAGAGGAAGAGATTTATTATCTTCTGAACGGGATTTTAATCTCAAATTAATTTCAGACCATTTCCATAATTTTTTTTCGAGCAAATATTGTAGGAAAGACTGGTTATTTCGAATAATAGTCTAGAAATTTTTTAAGAGAATTCACAGAATTTATTAGAGAATGATCTTAAAAGTTTGCGACTCCGTAACTGTCTCCGGAAGCACATATAAAAAATGCGTAGTGTCTTTAAAGTTTCTTTATTAAAAACAGGTTTCCGCGAATTAAAGTGTAATGAAAAGTTATTCCACATAGTTTTTCTTTCAAATAGTGACGATTCCTGTGAGAAACGAATTTATGGGAACGTGAAAAGCTTTGAAGATTGAAGGATTTTCACTATGCATATTAATTCGATTGAAAATGCGGTGTTTTCTTGGACGAAAAGGCTCGAATGGTAGGTTTGATTAATCGTAGCTACGATAAACGATACTAGTACCGAATATTTTTGGCGTTTAATATAATGATGCAAAGATTGTTTTATACCTCTGAGCGAGGATTGGAACCTTTTTTCACGGTGGTGAATTTCCGCATTAAAATACTTAATCCAACCCTTTGAGAGGGCACGATGGGGAGGAAGAGCGAAGTGATTCGAAAAATATTCATGATGAGAAGCAAGAGAATAAGAGAGAAGGGCTACAAAATCTTCAAGGAACAAGTAAAGTGCAGGGAATTGAATGAAAGAGGAAGAGGCGGGAAAAAAATCTAACAAAGACCGTCGAAAGCCTTGGATATTTTGTAATGCAAATACCGCGAGAAGGCTCTGTTGAACGCTTTCTTGGGTGCGTGTGACTCGTGGCTATCCCCAGCAACGTATAAAAAAAAGATAAAAAAATTAGAAAACCCAAAACGAGAACGCAAAGCGTCCGTAAATCTACCGGGTGAAAGCCATAGAGCAAGAGAAAGAGAGAGAAAGGATTCTCTTTTTTTTATTTCTTCCACATTTTTATCTATCTTTTTTTTCCATTTTATCGTAAATTAAAAATTCTGTAGCTGTTCTCTTGTTGCACGTCTCTCTTTTTCGCTTAGAGATCACGTTCTCGACGTTTGGGTGACTCCTTTCGTTCAAGATTTGAGCGAAGAAAAACCAATTCTCCGAGCTTAATTAAGTTCAGTATGTTCTGCGTAAAGTAGAGAGTCTCAATGATCGTGTCGATGAAGCAACAACAATTTTTTTCATCCAAAACGAACAAAGGAATGGCATTTCTCCGACATTTTTAACCTGTAAAAAGTGTGAAACTGCGATTTAAAGGGGATCTGTGTAAAAATTCAGTTAGGGTTTTGATACGGTCCTGATCAATTTTTCACTAACTTTATTAGGGTCCTCATATACAGATATACAGGCTGAAGAGCTTAGAGAATCTTTAACTCGTAAAATTTATTTAATAAAAACTTCAGTATTCAAATTTTTTTTTATAACAATTTTTTAACAACAATATAACAAATTTATAACACTTTTTTGAAGTCTGTTTTTTTAAAGCTTTTTTTTATTTTCAGTTATTTTATATTTAAAATATTTTTTTTTGTTGCGTTGAAAATGTTTTTTGATTCAATTTTTTTTGTTTGGAATTTATTTTCTGTTTCACGATTCTGTTTAAAACTTGTATACTCGTTTTTTCAAAATTAATTGTAATTTTTCACTGTCGACAATCTTTTCAACAAGTACCGAGCTATTAATAGGTTCGATGTATTTGACAACTTTTTTTGTTAAATTCTGTTATACGTGGCATCGGCGGTCAAGTGGTAGAGGATGAAATAATTGATTTTCACCTGGTCAAGCATTCCATAGAAAATTCGGACTGGCCACCGATTCGTGGAACGCGCCGTTAGGAACTCCGAACACATTTACTCGAATGTGTCCGTATCGCTTTTGATTTTATTATAGAAGTCGATCATCTTGCGTTTCCTGAAATTACCAATAGCAAACAACAATAGCATTCTATTGTTGTTTTGAACGGATGAAATTATCAAAATGATTTTTTTCCCCTATTGGGCTATATGACAATAATGTGAAACCGTTTGAGTAGATGAAGAATCTCCTTCAGAATCGTCACGTTTGTTTTTTCTGATTGTCCCTGTCATCGTTAAAGAAAAATCCGTAATTTCGAACACACAAGACTGTCAGTACAGTCAAGCCACACATAATCTCTCGAACGCATGCTGTCGAAATGCGCAGGACGTATTTGTGTTCAAAAAAATACATAATTATTGATGCTGTTCCTATATCCAGATAAATTGACCCGGAACCAAATTTTAAACGCTTGTTGAGTTCAAACTATAGGCAAACCATAACTCCTATCTGGTATACCAACTAGAAAGAATTCAACTTAAATTGTCTCGTTACCGGGGATCCCTAAAATTGACGAGAAAAAAGAATGCCAGTGAAAGGTCCATTATGGCTTGGGTAATATCGAACTCGAGTAGGAACCTGGGGTTAAGAAAGTACAATTGCAAATCGACACGCCGACAGATTCTTCGTACATTTTTATCACTTGAATAAGACTGCTGTATCTGTTTGCTCAGGAAATTTAAAAATATTTGCCCATTCAGGGCCGGAGATAATTAATATGAAAGGTGGCACTGTATACACATATCACATATACAAAGCATGCTCCAGACGCGGTTCAACACCCGTTTTCAGTCGTAGCAAATAAGCACCTCGACAGATTTCGATAAAAAAAAAGGTATGATGTAAAAGAATGTTTTCCGGACAATGGAAAGAAATTACTTGATTACTGCGATTGACCGTCTTAAAGTCAAGATATAATGATAAGAAAATGTACAGTTTTCATCACTGTACAGTTGCAGCGGCCAGGTGTAGCTACACAAACACACAAGATTTGATTATTGGTCCTCTATATAACCCCGTACGTCCAATTATCAGGGCAGCCCTAACGTAAATCGGGGCCTTAAAGGGCTTGGACATGGATATCCTATCAGACATTGCCACAATACTGCCAGATTAGGCCTCGACCGGGCAATATCAAGGACTCCAGGATTATTTAAAATACGGCACTATTAAGGCAATCTATTGGGGCCCTAGTCGGGATTCAGTCGGGCAGCCCCCATTCCAAGGAATTGTCATATTATGACAGGACTAAGTCGGGTCCCGATAAGGCGAAAGTTTCCGAACCTTGATGATCCAAAACATGGCAGTCTCAAGGCAGCCCATTGAGGACCTAATTGGGCTTCAGTAGGGTAGCCCCTGTCCAAATGATGAGAAATATTATATCAAAACTAAGTCGAGTCCCGATAAGGCAAAAAAATCAGAGCCTTGTTGATTTCGAAAATTGAAAAATTTGCATGAACGCATATATTTCGTCGGTTGTATTAAGAATTTGAATGTTCTTTCTTTATATTGATAATTAAAAAAAATTATTTAATAGTAAAAAAATATTATTATTATTTATATTGTATTTACTTCATTTCATTATTTTTATTAATATGTTTTTTAAACTTTTTTTGCCTTGCGATATAGAGATTCTGAATTATTTGTTGAAAGATTCTAGAATGTTAGGTATGTTACATTTTTTAACCAATTTTTTTCAACGAGACTATAGCCTAATGGTAGCGTTCGTATCCGGTTGGGTGTACAGATACGTAGGTACATAGAATCGAATCCCGGTGTAGGGAGGAACATTTTTCTGCGTAAATTAGTATCAGGAGTAATGAAAATAGTGAAATATAACCAAATATGATCAGAAATTAAATTCTAATTAAAAAAATAATATTTTTTTAAATGTTTAATTTTTAATAGGGCTCCGACAGCGCTATTTTGGGTTTTCACACCAAGGCCCTAACTGAGTTAAGAGATCCTGATCGGGGCCTTTTCGCAGCCTCAGCTGAATTGACACACGAGATAGAGGAATAATAATAATTGTGTGGTGTGCTCACTGCAACGTTGCACAATCTTGACGATCAATGATATTTCATGGTGTACGTGTATTTGTATAGACCGCTTTTCTATGTTATTATCTCAATCTAAACATAGGCATGCCCAAAAGTGTTTAATGTTCGACTCTGCCTATCGTTTTGATTTGCTAATACGTAACGCGCGTAACTTTTTGACGGGATTACCGCGATCATACTTCCTTAATGCACTACTGAAGCGCATTTGTACGAGGGCCAAGGGAAACTATAGAAAACCCGGCCGAAACAGGCAGCTATTTGTTTACTGAGTAAAAAAATAGCATGGGACCATTTTGAGCGTTCCTCCTTTAAAACAAAAAATATTCATATCAATCGGATACCTTTACAAAAAGTTCTGCTCGTACATAAATAAATAAAAAAGAAAAAAAAAACAAATTGGTCGAATTGAGAACCTCCTCCTTTTTTGAAGTCAGTTAAAAATAGAGTTGAGTGATTATAGCTGAGTTGGTCATCACCAACAGAATCTCAGAAAAACGGCCTCTCATTCGGCTATCGATGCGCCAGACATGGCTAAGCGGGGGAACATACAAGTACTAAGCTCGCTCGAAGCTATTTGTGCTAAAGTCCTTCCTGTAATATTCACCCCGCAAAGAAGAAGCGAAAACTCTTCTGGTCTTGTCACCCTCGCCAAAAGCGAGGGTGAAAGATTCTTTCACTAACACACCATCCAATCCCCAAATTTTTCTATTGTATTCTTTTTCTTTTTGGAAGTCAAAAAACGTGAGTGAGAGTGAATGAAAGATAAAATGGTATTCATCAAATTAACTCTTCGGCTGCACACAGGTATGAATTGGCACCATCCCTCTTACATATTCACGATTATCTCCATAACAACGAGTGAACCAGATCTTTTCCGACCACGAAAAAAAGTTATGATGTCTCCCCACAGCATAAGTTAGAATACAGATTCTATGGCGTCTTTTGTTTTGTTTGAAGATGGCATTAACTTGCGAGAATGTCGATTTGGGTGCTGATTAAAACCAGTCTGCAGTCGGCATTGTCAAAACTGTTTTGTGCAAAAAAAAAACAATTTTTTTCATGTATCATCATTGGTAGGTATGCCATATTATATTTCAATGATATAAATTTTTGTTACTATGCAAAATAGTGTTGATAATACGATTCAAAGATAATGGAGCTTGTGACTTTCACAGAGAATTTTTTCATGAACACTAAGTGAGATAATTCAAGATATTTGCTAATTTCAAATGACTTTTATATTATTTCCATTGAATTTGTTTACCATTTTTTTCTTTATTGTTTTTAATTAATTTCAGAATGATTGGAAAAATGAGTAGTCAGTATAATTTATGAAGTTTAGAAGCAGTGCAAAAACTTTTATCTTGTGAGCACGACGATCTATCTGGGGATGAATGCTCGGATATTAACGGTCTAGAATTTTTTATTAAACCTTTGAATCATGGTAGCAAAGAAGATATTGATAATACTAGTGCTGAAGAAGGCAGTGATTACAGTAAAGAAATAGAAGCCGCGCGGAAGAAAAACGAAAAAAACGATACCATTACGGTTCAAAAGACTAGAGGATGCCCTTGGAAAACCATGGCAAAATGCAAAAACGCTTCTCGTGTGGCATGATCTATAGAGGTACCTGAATTTCGTGGACGGGAATCAGGAACATTTCTCTGAATTCATCTACCTGGACCATAGGGCGAAACGCGGAATATTGCTACACTATTGGATGCATCGAAATTACTGTTTAACGTAGAAATCATTAATAAAATAGTGGATCACACTAACGAAGAGATCGAACGATTGATGACAGACTTGGAAACTCCACAAACATATCACCGTTTGACAAATGAAGAGGGGTATTCGGGTTACTCATTATGTCCGGAGTTTTGAAACAAAATACTTTCAACCTTGAAAATGTATGGTCTGATGAGTTTGGGTCTTTGATCTATCTTGCCACTATGTTGTTACATAGATTGAGTTTTGCAACAATAAGTTTACGTTTCGATGATAAAGCTACTTGACAAAACCGCAGGCAAATTGATAGATTGGCTCCTATCAGAGAGGTTTGGGATTTACAAAGGTTTGAGACTTCCGAATGGATGCCGTGTAATGTTTCAGTGTATTGCCGACGTTTCGCAAACGTTACAGTTTGCATCATCAGGGCTAGGAGCTCCGATACAGTATCGGAGCTCCTAGCCCTGATGATGCAAACTGTAACGTTTGCGAAACGTCGGCAATACGCTGAAACATTACACGGCATCCATCCGGAAGCCTCAAACCTTTGTAACAATAATGGCCGTGAAAGCCTCAAAACTAGGTTTGGGATTTGTTTATTGGTAATTGTGCAAAGTACTACACCCTATTAGAAATCGTAACAATTAACGAACAATTGGTTGGCTTTAGAGGAAGATGCATCTTCAGAGCATACGTGTGAAACATAAGACAAATATAGGTCAAAATTGTAATAGTTAACGATTCAAAATGTCTTATATGATGTTTGGAATCCCTAGGGTGGGTAAATTTTAACTTGAGCGAAATGAATCAATTCCGACTTACTTTGTTCGAGCATTAAATAAAGATTCTAATATTACGAGATCCAATCGTAATGCGACAACGGATAATTGGTTTACCTCAATCCCTCTCTTCGATATTCTTCGGAAAGTCTGACGGGTGGTGGTACAATTCGAAAGAACAAGCACGAAATTCCGCCGTTCTTTGTCAGCACGAACGAAGTGGGTTCATCTATGTTTGGATTTCATGGTGACCTAACTTTGGTTTTTTATTGTTCTAAAGTAAACAAAGTTGTATTGCTCTTATCTTATCACCATTAAAAAAAAATTGATACCAATACAAACAAAGCTGAAATTATTCTGAAATATAATGCGACGAAAGGGGGAACTTATAGCTTTGAACAGATGTATCATCGGTACTCAGCTGCTGCACATGCAACAAAGCGGTGGCCTCAAAAATTATTTCACAATGTGATCAATCCGTCCGGCATCAATGTGAGAATTTTGTGTAATATTAATGCACAAAACGAAAGTTATGAATCACGCGAAGTTTGTGAAAGCTCTTAGTATTTGGTATGCCCTTGATAGAGCCTTATTTGCAAAAACGCCTCCAAACGCCATCACTCAGGTCTCTATCGAATACTTCTATTATACAAATTTTGAAAATTGATATTACCTTTTCAAATTTCAGTTCCGTTATTCTCAAAGAAACTAGAAACTCGGTGCGGTTTTTGTGAATACCAAAACTTGTTGCATACAAGGATGAAATGGTCCAGTGTGTTTAAAGCCCATGTGTAACCATCATCGATCATCATTTTGTGTTCAATGCCGCGCTAATAGCGTTTGACCCACATCGTTATTTTGATGTACCAATAAATTTATTTTCCCGCAGAACTACCTGTACTTTCTTTATACGTTCATAATATCTTGCGTTAAAGTTTTTTTTGCGTGTAGGTTACAAAAGGAGATACTCTATAGATGACCATACACACCCTAATGTATAAGCTACTTACTGAAATTTCTTTTGGGATTTTTTTTTTTCTCCTTTGCTGATCCAAATGTAATTTTCTCAGTAATGTATGAAATAATCTTTTCACAAACAATATATTTTTTTATATATAACAATTCGTGGTAGTCATTTGATGAGGATATTTCGAGGCTTCAAACACACGTAGAAAATTAAAATTAATGAATCAGAATAGAATTGTATATTGATAAAGCCGAGGGTGTGTGAAATAAACTCCGCGAAAATAGTCAACTTTCGAACGTTTCAATAAATCGATTTTTTCTTTTTCTTTTGTATAAAAAGAACCACCTCCACTACTTTACAGTATAACTCTTTTCCTTCTATTTGCTTTTGAACTTTCCGAGTTGGTCAAATCCCGAAAGAATGAGCAAATTTTGCATTTTTGTTGGGATTTTTGCAAAAACAAATTTATATTTTTCCTTTTATGACCAGGCTATAATTTTCTGTTCTCATTTCAATGATCGGCAACCATCTGGAAACATTTTGACGTTTTAACCTCACCCGTTATAAATTAAAATTCGACGAATGAAACCAGAGATTTAAGCTTTTAGAAGCGGCAGATGAAAATTCGCACCAGTGCAGTCCAAAGGGTCAGGAAATACGTGTGCAGCCAGAGGGTTAAGGAACTTTTGTGATGGAGGGAAACGTGGAATGAGAAAATCGACCAATAGGTTTAGCTTTCCACTTTCATTATGGCAGAACAGCACAATAAACAGAGAAATAGAATTTCATGAAGAACGCATATTTTTGCATCGGTCTGGCGGACTTTTTTGGTATACTCGTTTTGACCGACGAGTGAAGTACATTCTCCAACAGCCGAAAACGAAAGCACTTTCTCGCATAGTGGGATACATAAATCGAGCAACACGTATTAGTCTTAATGCCTTTACCATGCTTGTAAAATAATGTACAAGTGTGACTTCGCTACAGAAAGATTCATAATTGTCACTCGAGCAAAAGAAAGGGATTATTTACCTCATCGTACAATTCAAATAATCGATTATTTCATTTATCCAGGTGAACTCGTTTCACTCATTGAAAACGTTTTCGATATCTCGAGTATAGGTAAAAAAAATCCCAAACAACTATGTAATTTCGATTATCACGAGTATAACTAATTAATTAAGTAATTAATTAATTTTGATTAAAACTTAAATTACGTGCCGAATATGAATTTTTAATGTTCTTTTGAAGCTGGTTTATGACATTGTTGCTTGAAACCTAAAATTAAACCTCAAAGTTTCAATGTAATGAAACGGTTTCACGAGAAAGTTTATCATATAGATGTGAATGAATGAAGTCGTACTGTCATTATTTTCTTAATTCCAATTAAACCTTCAGCCATGTAATAAACATGCATTTATAGCTAAATATCGAATCGCCATTATACGAAATTGTTATTGGAAGCATGAATTTTATTTTCAATTTTATTTTTATCAAAATAAAATGAAATTCATTGATATTGTCAATGTACAGAAGGGTTTGGGGCCTTGTTATTTACGAAAACCAAACAAAAAATATTGGCATAGGCCTTCTCGAACTAAAACGTGTACATATACATATATGCACATGCAACACAAGCTAAATCGGCAAATAACTAACGAACACCCCGCGCTGCTATGCTGATTTATCGAAGGTAATTAAAGGACTGAACGTCGCTACCAGCTGCGTGCAATGACCAATAGCTAGTGCGTGAGCATCGTGTTAACGTAATACTAGTCGATTTCAACACCCCCCGGTATATATCTACACGATTTCGTACATATGGGATATAAAGTTCGACATTATCGGACCAATTGCAGCCTACCATCAACGACGAGTATCGTAAACATGTGCGTATAAATATTGTATTAATTATAATTTATTATGTCGTATATTTTTGTAGCCGGATTTATTTAAAAATCAGTTGTGCTGGTCATTGAAAACAAAATTATTTACCATTACACTGTTGTGAATGCTGACCAAAAACCCGCTGAATTATCATTCCGCCTTCCGGTACAAGTTATTACTTGTACCGGAAGGTTGCATTGATCCATCTTCAAATTGTATGAAGATAATTAAAATTTGTGAGGCTGTGTGTGTTTGCCGAACTGGACCAATTTAATTTTCGCTGATCTCACGGGTACTCTTATAGAAATTGAAAAAAGTATTTCAAAACCAATACTACGGAATCAATGTTATATATGTTACATCCCGTTTCAATTTTTTTCTTTTCAAGAGCAGAAACTCGTGCGTGCAAAGACGCGCGAGACTATACTATTGACTGATACACCGGCAGACATATTTGATAAAGTGTCCCTTGATACCGTCGGTCCATTGGTTATCACTTCTCACGGAAATAGGCATATATTGACATATATAGGCATATATTGATACAGGACAATATATCAAAATATTGCCTTTCCAAACCAATTCCCGATTTAAAGGCGACGATTATCGCTGAAGCAATGGTACGTCGACTTTATAACCAATTCGGCGTTCCCCGAACTATTCTTACAGACTGAGAAACTTCCTTTACAAATCCCATGTACGAATGTCGGAGCCCGGCCGAATCTACCCGTACGACACAGAATCGATACTATTTTGGCTGCCAAGTTCCGTTCAGCAGTACTGGCCCAGTATACATAAATTATTTGACCAGTGTAGGGCGAACACTGGTGACCAGTACTTACGGAGAAATATATACAGGTCTTAGCCGAGAGTCATTCCAGAACTGAGGATACCCTGGGCCGATGCTTGTGTTCCTATTGCCCGTGAAAATATTGCCGATGCTTAATATACGGCCGATGTCTGATTCGGTACTGGGTAAACTATCGTTGGGACCCTATGTCGGGCCCGAACATGGACTAATATATTTTCCTATGTATAGTCAACGCTTAAGTTGAGCATCGGCACACGATATGCTGCCCAGTCTAGGCCAGTGTTGACTTATGAACGGTAGCGAATCGTTGGTGACCAACGTTTAACCTACGTTTAGATGCACGATCGACATCCGACCAGTTCAGTCTTGACTAAAAATAGTACTTCCGGTAACAAATCGCCTTCTCATCACAAAATCCCCACAAAAATTTATAAAAGAGATCTGCGAAACAAATAAATTTATGCTAACAATGTTACCGATTAAAAAAATTTGGGTGGAAGAAAAAAGTTCCGACCGAAGCGCATAACCAGGTTATGACAACGTTTATCAGTTATGCATAATACATTGTATACATTCAGCTATAAAAAATGAGCGAACTACTTTGAACCAATTTTTTTCAATAAAAATTATTTTTGCTTGAAGCTATGTAAAATAATGACTAAGCTGCCATGAGTGCGAGAGATATAGCTGTTTTGACATTTTTTATTTTACTTCTAAAGAACATTTATTTAGAAAAATATAGAACACCATAGAGTGGTTCTTGTTTTTTACTCGAAATATAATCCATATAAGCGAAAAGTTTGAAATATAGTCCAAAGTAAGACAACGGATTATGGGGTTTTTACCATTCGGTCGGTAAAAAAAAAGTATATCCCAATGAAATGACACTTACGTCACGAACTATGACACTAACTAAATATCAAAACTTATGTGATGAGGCTAGTCATCATTAATTTAAATGACACATAATTATCGCACTATCACTGTAATCTACTAACCAAAAGTCACGACTCTCCCTCTAACAAAAAGTAAAAACTTATTCGAAAAAAATATTGGTTAGCCGTCACTTCTACGATCTTATAACCGCTCTATATAAGACCAATAGTTATAAATGATTAGAAAAAATTGGTCAGCTGTCACATCCTCGATCTTTATAACCGCTGTATAAAATTGGAAAAAAATATTATTTAGCTGTCGCATCCACGATCTTTATAACCTCACTACTGTCGTTAGTTTATAAATGAAAAGTCAAAGATGTTCAGAAATATTAATGGTAGCTGTCACATTCACGAATGATCTCAGACATCACTAGAACTTTTACCAATATTACTAGTATTACTAGACAACGACAGCGAAAAAAACGTATGAGCATCAAAAAAGTGTGCTCAAAAAGCCACAATTTTTTAATGCAACGAAAAAATGAAATATTAATATTTTCAATACGCGTTAAGCTACAGAGTTCTAATTAGGCACGATCGAATGAGAAAAAAAAATACGTGAACCCGCAACATCCTCCAAAATCCTGTAACTAATTGAATATTACGGAAATAATTGTTGAAAGTTTTCGAAAACTGTTGGAAACGAAGTCCTTCGGGTAAAGAGTCTTGGAGCGAACTCTCTTTAAAAATGTACTTGTCTCGAGTCGCTACCGCGACTCTAGATATTGCCTTACACGGACAAGGAACATCACTTTGGTATCCCCTTCCGATTTTGTTGAAACTCCTGTACATGAAAGAGCATTAGAAACTAAGAGACACGAATTTTTTTTATCGGCGGAAAAGCAGTTCTAAAAGGTGAAACCACCCTTCAAAGTAAGGCATGTCAAGGGGTGATTTTGCAGTTTGACCCACAAGCACTCCACCGATTTTGATAAAACGAAAACCAAAATATTTCTCATCTAAAACGATGAAAAGTTCACCATGAGTAAAATAAAAAATAAAAATATTAAGGGGTGAACCACACCTGCAGTAATCTATTTCTCAGCTCCTATTAAAAAGGGGTGGATCCATTTGAATGAAATGAGTTCTATTTTTGAACAACATGAAAATGAAGTTTACGTGTTTTTGAATTTTTCAAAATAGCAAATTTAAGGGGGTAAACTACCCCCATTACAATTTCCTAATAGCACTTGTTTTTTTCTCTTTGGAATGTCTTTGCTGATTTGAAATATTTCTACAAACTCCTTTTCTAATTCCTCTCCACCGAAAATATGAATTTTATGATTTTAGGCGGATATGCATATGTGCAATAACCTCAATAGGGGTGAGGGCAGAGAGCTACACCTTACTCTCTACTATTCCAATGTTTATGGGAAACTTGTATGCTACGCATATATGAATAGGTACTCTGTTGATCTACTATTAGTGTTGCCATACGACACTTTTTAAATTTTAAGAAAAAAATACAGGGGTGGAAATGCGATTACCGTATTTGTATTGGATACGAATGTTTTCAGGTAGTCATGATCACCTAATGTTTTTATTGGCATGCTGATACTCGCAATAAACAGTTAAAATTAGTAAAACAATCCATTTTTCCGAACGTAAACTCTAGAACGGAGTCGAAAAAGGTGCCTCTTCTCTTTTACCATAAAATGTTCCTCGAATGCAATAATGAAGTTTATTTAGAAACAATTATCGTTGTTTTTTTTTTTTTTTTTGATAACTAAGAGAATGGTGTATGATAAACTCGTATTCGGTGAATATTTAATATCTTTGAACAGTCGTGAGGTTATAAAGATCGCGGTCAGTTTCAGTTTTGGTTAAAGTAACTTTTATGTATATAGATAGAAGTGTGATAGTGGAAAAATAAAGTGTAATTTAATAAATAAACTTGAACAGTACCTTAATACATAATTTTTTCTATTATCTCTAGCCCCAACAATTCATTTTTCCGAACGTAAACTCTAGAACGAAGTCGAAAACAGGGCCTCTTCTCTTTTACCATAAAATGTCTCTTGCATGCAATAATAAAGTTTATTTGGAAACCATTCTCTTCATTTTTTATATAACTGGGAGAATGGTGTATGATACCACCCTAGGTTTGAATTATATATGATTTTAAACCACCCTAGAGTGATAGAGGCCTTAAATACATGAAAATTCTATTTGCACTTGCAACCCAAAACGGAATCAGGCGATGCGAAATAATTTTGAACGAAAAGATATTTGATTTGAGAAAAAAAAAATTCTTAAGTACTTTACCAATTTTTTTTTTTTTATCTATTGCTCATGAGATATAATTCGTAATCAATAAATATTATAAAAGAAAAACTCGTGTAGTACTTCGGCCAAAATTATTTTTTCCAATCAAACTTTTGCTCTCGAAAGTTTGTGCGTATACTTTTTTGTTTCAAAATCTCGTTTCGTTATGATTACTTATATTTAAAAACTTTCGGTGCATTCTGATGCTATTGGAGTATTTCTTCGGCATCATTCTTTATAGAATATTTTCCGATCCGTTGATCTGTTGGCACAGATGTTTCGGTGTAATATTTTTTGAAATTTTTTTTTACAAAATTGAAAAAAAATCAAGTTTTTACTTGTTCGTTGTTCTTTTATGTGTCGTATCTTCTCAGAACTACTGTACGTTTTAAGCAATCTAATAATTTTATAAGTATTGACGGTTAATTACGAAGATTGAATTCATTTGAACACTTCTTAGATCAATATTTCACATTGCATTTTTAGTCCGAATATACACCAGCTCGAAATTCCATCATGTATTCATTTTTAGCCAAAATCATTAAAAAATCGCTTGAGCGACCTCTAAAATTTTTATTCAGGATTCAATTCTTGAGAGAATCATTTTTTGATAAAATGTTACCTTATTTTGCTGCAAGGCCGAAAAAAAAGTCAGTTCTTTTGCATCACTCAGATACATACATAATATAGACATGTTTAATTGGCAAGCTATGAATTTCATATCCGAGTACGTACAAAATATTGACATGTTTAATTAACAAGCTATGAATTCCATACAAAAAGTCGACAAATCCTAGCCAAAAACAGCATAAATGCTGTGAAAAAAGCTGAGACAAGTACATTTATGCCCCCCCAAATAGTCGTTCCAGTTAATCCCCCCCACCACCCAGCGCTAAAATACCGATTCCCACAAAGATCTCTCCGCACAAAAATCCTTTCTAAAAACCAACTCATCATACAAAGTTTTATGAGTAACCGCTCTCATTATCTTATCAAATTAAGTCAAATTGTACAGAGGTGATAATTTCATTTTTGTAAATGTTGTGAGTTCACAAAAAGTTGATAAATAAATAGGGATCTACTAAAGTATATATGGCCAAGTACGTGGGATTTTATTATGTTTATAAAATCTCCAATTATGTTCACATGCCATTTCTCTGATTAATGCTTTATTACAACGAATTATTATCCTATGACTTGGAGCTACAAGGACTTTCAAAAAAAAATACAGAATTGCATTAGCCTGCGTGAGCTTAAACGCTGTCACACTCTCATTTGTAGTATTTCTAGTATAGTTTTATTGGTAACAAATTGATAAAAGTTTACTATCGTACGTAGAGCGGATACGCACAGTCCGTCCCGAAAATTTTTCATAAAAAAAAAACAAAAAAAAACTTGTCCAGCCCGAAAATTTTTCATAAAATTTGTCACATAAGTCAACATTAATCTACCATACATTTTGGCCTTAACTAGTAAAGTAAGCACAGCTAATTTGGAATCACAATATACGGATTGTTTGGCAAGACGTCTGGGCGAGTCGTCTAGCTTAGAACGGTTTTCCAGACTCTTTTAAATTCTTCCCAAGAGTCTCGCCGAAACTGTTTCCAAGATGTTATTCAAATTTTTACGAGTCTCGCCGAGACTGTTTCCAAGATTTTTTGAAAATTTTTTTTCAGAGTCTTGCCAAGACTGTTTGCAACATTTAAAAAAAAATTTTGGGAGTCTCGCCGAGACTATTTCCAAGATTTTTTGAACTTTTTTTTTCTCATTACATTTATTATAATGAATGACATTGGATGTGAATTTTTTTTTATCATTTCAAGGCCTTAGGCAAGACAATGTGCAATGGTTGGTCTTTGGGAGCAGACCATAGCCTGTGATTTGATAATATTGAGTCGAAATCCCAATGAGACTATATAGAAATGAGGCGGATTATCCATGGTCGCGAAAGAAGGCCACCTGTCGAGTAAAATGGGAAGCTCTAGAAACTTTTGTTCAATTCAATTTGACTATCAATTCATGCCATCCATCCCACCCATCTATCCATATCTGTCATCATCTATCTCATTTACTGATCCAACTAGTCTCGCTATCCATCCCTTCCATCCGATTCATCTATCTGATCTATTGATCTCATTTAATTATCCTGTTCACGTCGTCCTTAACACAGACTTTCTTATTCAATCCGTGAATCAATTCCGAGGATTCTTCTTTCATCATCTATGAAAGAACGACCATCGATGTTGGTAGTAGATCCGATCAACCTTGTCTTCCCAAGCTTATTTTTGAAAACCATGCACGCCAAGTTTTTGTGTGGTCTTTGCAGTGAAATTGTGCGGTACGTACGTGTGCATTTGTACGCGTACGTTCGCTTTTTTATGTCATTTCTGTTTGTATAATTTCCTGTGGAGTTGTGTTGTACGTTAATTGTCTTTAGCTAGCATAATATCATAATAGTAATTTCTTGATATTTGTAGGATTTTCTTCGAAAGCTCTTGAAGCAACACAACCCTTCAGCAGGTACCATTCAGAGTGTACATGATTGCCTGCGGAGCTTCTGAATCCATTCACTGTTCTTGGTTATGTTAAAATGATTTCATTTTTTTTTTTAATTAGGGACAAATATTATTGAGTAGTTTTTTTCGCAGTAAAGTAACTTTTTGCATATAATAAAAAAGAAATGAATGTTGTGAATCAAAAAATAGATTTTATTTTAACGTAATAACAAGAATGTACAGCAGTAATTTTATAACTAAGGTGGCGATTTTTTAATACTTGACGTTCTTTGTTTACTTTTTTAAAATATTTTCCCATGGATTTCACTTCCTTTTGAAAAACGTGATATTTACCAACTATTCTATGAAAGTGAAATCTTATTTTCTTAATCAAAGACAACGATTATTAAGTTGGTTTTTTCAAAGTTAAGTAACTTCCTGCATATGATAGAAGAGAAATAGCAGTAGTGAACAGTTTTTTTTTTCATTATTAATAGAAAAAAATTGTTTAAGGCGGGAAACCAGTTTAGACGGGTCCAAAAATCGACTTTTTTATTTCATAAATTGTTAGTAAAACTATTCAAGAATATGTTGCCAAAATTTCAAAGCAAAATTCCGATTAGTTCCGATGCTATGAGCACTTAAGTGACCGCCCGTCGGTTCGGCACCGAAGCGCACGGTAGTTAGAATGGAGCGGTCGATCAGGTAGTCCCTTATTCAGTTACCTGGCTCAATACCCCTGTACTACGGGATAATGGAGAGAGCGGGATTTCGGCGGATGTTCTTGATTGGCTTTGGGTAGAAGGTACTCGAACCTTTGGAATATTTCGACAGAGCGTCGAGTTTGGTCAGTTTTGCTCCGGCTTTCCTACCGAGTGTTAGAAGTAAAAATGTCAGCGTAACCGAAAGATTATCGTGAGAGCAGCGAACGACGTGGTAGACCATGTAAGAGATCCTTCCAAGGAAATCAACACACCAGGAGTGAGTCAAGTGTTAGTGAAGATGGAAGTGCCAGCGCAAAAAAACTTTCGACTGCGACCAGTGAGAATGTGACTGTAAATCATTCGGGTGGGGGTTAATATGTAGAATAACCAAATTGTAGAATGGTTAATATTTCGAAATTTTAGTATTCATAACATTCGATTAACGAAAAATAAGAAATTCGAAGTTTACATTTTCGATAGTATATTAAGTTGAATGCGTATTTGATGTAATATTTTGTCTTTGATCGCGCATTTATTTGAAAATATATATTCAGACTGTCTATACTTCAAATGCGGATAATATAGATTGTCTTAATATGAGAAGTTTATATTTTCTAAATTCGGAATGGAGAGCAATTCTTTTATTAAGAGACCAAAATATATAGTATGAATAATTCGAAAGTGAATTTTTCGAATGATAAAAAATTAGAAGTACAGAATAGCGAACGTTGTGAAGCACGAAGAATGACAAGCAATACTTTACAGCCCAGAGGCTCTCACTATTTCGACCATTCGACTTTCTGGTGTTTCGCTACTTTGACTACATTCATATGTTATCTTTCGTTAAAATATATTTGAAATTGCGAATATTCATAATATTGCCGATTTCAGTATTTTACAACTCGAATGCGTAATAGTCGAACTTTTGTAAAATCGCTATTCTAGCCTTCGTCATTTGGGCTACTGTTATATTTTGTTTTTGACGTAAATGTACTTCGAACTCTTTAATTTCTCATTTTTTTATTTCCAGCATAAAGGCTATAGTAGAATTAATCTGTCTACACACTACCATTCTTTAATTAAAAAATTCGCAGTTTTAGCCGTTCGAAGTTTTAATCATTCGAAAATCTTACTCCCACCCAATCCTTCCAATCAAAAAGAAATTCTTCCAATATACAAAGATTTATCGAGAGACGATTTGCTGACGAGATGTTTAGGCGGTCATACGCAGAACGCTAATGAAAGTTTCAATTCGACCCTTTGGCGATTGGCTCCAAAGCACCTACATGCTGGCCTGAAAATAATCTAGGTTGCAGCATTCTTGGCTACTGCATTATTTAATGAAGGAAATTCAGCCCTTCTAATGCTGATGAACGAATTAAAACTCATAGTTGGCTCGCAGACCTTTAATTTTGCCGGGAACATGGATGAGCAGCACGTGAAAAGACAGAATAGGCGCAGCTCGTTGGAGACCAAGGAAGCTTGGAAAGCTCGTCAAGAGGAGATGCAAGCCCGAAATGATGCGTTTGAAGAAGAAGAGGGGTTGCTATATGGTGCTGGAATAGCTGATTAACCGGTGAGCAGTTTATATAATTAATTACTGCCTTAAATTTCTCGTTTTCGCTACATTTTTTTCAAACGCGTTTTTCTCGAAACGACTTTTTTCAACTGGTGGGTATTCTAGTTCAAAAAGTTATTGACCAATCGTTCTGAAAATTTGTGTGAATATTCTATATGAACCTAACTCTGGGATGATATTATTATTAAAAATATGTTTTTTAATGCAAAAAAGGTGAAAAAACATGGTATAAAAACATGACATTGTGTTCAAACACCTCAAAAACATGCAATTTTCAACTTTTTTGATCGCAATTAGGTTCATATTCTTAGGAAATATATTGTTAACGAAAAAAAAAATTGTAATGATTACAGATAAAAATTGTGACTTCAGGAATGCCCACCAGCGAAAAACTCGGATGGCGATCGTCTATGGACAGCAGCTTCTAACTCCACTATTACCAGCGGAAATGACTTGAAAAAATTACAAAGTGTACTTCAAAACATGAATAAGATATCCTCCAAGTTTAAATAAATTCCGATTATTCCTTCCCTGTTAAAAAAATTCACGAAAAACACCAAAATTTCGGCCTCCTAAACTGGTTTCTCCCGTTAATTGGTGTTATGCGAGGTAAATTTTTCACATATAATGAAAAAGGAATCATAGTTGTATACAGAGAGAACTAATTTTTTTTTTAAGTAATACCAGAAATGTAGGATGCCCATTTGATAATTAAGGTCACGATTTTATACTTGGCGTCTTTTTTTACCTTTTCAAAGTATTTTCCCACAGATATCACTTATTTTTGAAAAACGTGATATCTACCGATGTTTCAATAATCGTGAAAGGAATTGCACGCTTCCGGTAAAAACGTACTGTGTTATCATTGAACAGTTATTGTTGGGCGGCGTAAAAAATATAGGTTAAGAAAAAGGAATAACGAAGTTGTGTTTCAAAATTTTTCTTTTATCACATGGTGTACTTCTAAAACTTTCTTTTGTTGCACGCATAAAATGTACTAGATTAGTTAAAGAACCCTCATTAATATATTGTTCATTATTTTTAACTTAAACTTGAATTTAATAAAATTATTTCCCGCGATGATAAGAATGCGCTCCAGTACTACGTAACAGTGCACAGTTTCCGTTCCTATTTTTTCTTAACGATAAAAGCCGCAACGTATGACAACAGTTTATATATTTTATAGTTCATTAGGAAGCTGCGTTTTTTAACGCAATATTAAGAAAAACGCTGCAGACTTTATAAAAAGAGAAATGTCCTAGCTTATCATCAGTTCTTTCTTTCAAAGACTAATAATTTATGTCTTGACAAATGAATGGATGACACCTCAAGAATTTTTTTCTTTTTTTTACCATATGGACAAATAGTTCAGGTCATTACGATAGACTATCTCATCAGTAAAAGATTCTACCCATCGGTCTTCCCGAATGGAGTATCTTGTAAAATGTTGCGAGACAGCATTACCGAATGTGAATCACCGATTTTTTTTTTATGGTAATACGATAAATTGTTGCAATATTCATGCTAGAATACAGCATAAAATTAAATGTATTCGTATCTGCTATGTACGAGTCTTATGACGATCGTACGGAATTTCGGATGTTTTACTTGTAATCGTAATTAGAAAAAATTCATATATACAAGAATAAAAAGAGGCATGAGAATAAGGTGAAAAAAAAACAAGGGTTAGAATGAAATCCAAATGTGACAGCTGATGATGACAAGATCCAGAGACACGCCATAATTCAGTTGAAATCACGCTGAAATTTCACAAATACTTAAATGCACAAAACCGGAACCGAATTACACCTGATCGAACACAAATTACCGATTCAATTCATATTTATTTGCATAATACTGCGAAATATGAACGCGAGCGCTCTCACGTGGGAGCAGCCATCGTAAAACCTAAGATCGATTCCTCAATTGAGCGAGATCGCCCCAACAACAGCGCCACATATCGAGCATGAAAACAGTGGAATAAATAAATTATTATATTTCACGATGGAAAACATTTTCATGCGAATTAAAATAACTAATGAATAAAATAAGGGCATTTTTCTAGCTAAATATCATAATATTCAATCTCGTCATGATCGGGAATGGACAGCGCTCTCGGGAAAAGAACAGTATTTCGAAAAAAATTGGTTGATGAAATATCATCGTCTTCCTCGCTGCGTGACGGGCCACGGGAAGGGGTATCGCTGTCTCTATCGCTCAGCGGCGCGTAAGCAGAGGGGCTAGCTATCGCTGTCTCACTCGCTCGGTGGCCCGTGAAGAGAGGGGGTAGTCTCGTTCAGCGTAGTGCATGACGTCAGAGTAGACAAATGTATACCAGTCCCGCAAAGGACGGAAGTCCAATGTAAACAAGCTTCACTTACGCCTCTTTGTCTTCAAAAAATGAAATGTTCCCAAAACGTTCGATTTCAATACACTAAATCATCATATCTCAAGATTGGCTGGACGGATCTACTTGCAACAAAGACCAATAGAAAGAGAAAAATCGAAAAAAAATCGTCACCGATATTCAGATTTTTTACTCAAACGGTTCGTCCGTGAGAGCGATTTAAAAACGCTATGACGTCATAAAACCGGCATATTCGCGTATATAAGAGTGCGGCAGGGCTCGCGCTGGCATTTATTTTTAATACTTGGCGTCGAGCCGCTACCGCGTCTCTTGATGTACATTATTTACAACGCGCGCGCAGAGGGAGTGGGGTATTGTAAACTACTAATACCATTTCAAGGTAAGTTATGGTTAAGGATTAAGGTTTTATAATTTTTTTTTTCTTTTTACCTTTTCAGGAACAAACATGAATCGACGGAAAATAATTGGAGGCTAAGAAGTGGCGGACAACAATCTTCCAATATTTTATATAACCCGGAAAAAAATTAATTTGCCTGAATATATATAATTATATGTGATTGTATATGGAATCGTATATAATTATATATAGATTAATATATAATATACTATTTGACGTATACAGTAAAATATTCAGTACGTATAGGAAAATAAACTGTAAACCAATACTATTTGTTGATATTGAAAATGGTAAAAAATGTTAAACGGCATTCATGAAAAATTGTAAGTAGAAAATATAAAAATTGTGTATTTCCTATTGAAAAAATTATCGTCGACATAAATTAGGAATTGCAGTGTGCCCAGTTAAAATTTCAAAACCTACTGCAAAATTTGCTATGTTACTTTCAATTTTTACAGTGTACACTGTAATTTCTCCAAACACGTGAGCCAGGAAATGTCAAGGTGACACACTTATTGAAGTCTGTTGCTGTATTTGCTTATTATAGCTCAAACAATGGGAGGAGGGGAGGGCGAATTTTCAAATACATGAAAGCGTCATGGATTTGATACATTGTAATATATGAAAATTCGATATTTTCTATATTTCAAATTTTTCTTGCTTTCAAAAGACTTGTCTCATAGATTATTCATTGACGTTACCGATTATATTTCGGATTGGATACGTACATATCACTTTTTTTACCAATGAGTACCAAGTAGATAGTGGTGTAATAGGTAGCGTCCGTACGCGTTAGGCCGTGGATAGGTAGGTAGGTCAGTTTGAATCCCTGTGTAGGTAGGAAAAATTTTCGGCAGAAATTTATGTGGGAAGTGATGGATGTAAGAAACTATGATTGAAAATTCATTTATAATTAAAGAATTTTTTTAAATTTAATTGTTTTAAACGATGTTATGGTTATGTTTAGGTAATTCTGATGAGGATAAGTTCAGTTTATTGTTTTGTATACTTTTTTACATTTACAGTATTAGTATTTTCCACCACAGGGACTTGCAGATTTTGTTTAAAGTTTAATGAAAAATTGATGTTTACGCGTCCGCAAGACGCTACTAATGTGGAGAACTGTAAAGTTTCATGGAAATCCCAATAAGAACTACAGTTCATTTTTGCGTGTAGTTACGCTACCATTATGCTATAGTCTCGTTAAAAAAAATTGTTTAAAAAATGTAACATACGTAGCATTCCCGAATTTTCCAATAAATAATTTAGAATCTCTATATCGCAAAGCAAAAAAGTTTAAAAACATACTAATAAAAACAATTGTTGTGTCCGCGAAGACCATTTTGTAGGATCGTATTATCGTGGACGGATATTTTGGGGGTTTGCCAAGGTAGAGTAAATTTAACTCAATATTCTTCAAACTTAACAATTAGTTTATTGAAAACAAGTTAATAATAAAGTTGAGTTATGAGTTGCCTTGAGGCCAACCTCTCTAATTTTTTGTAGTAGGCTGCCAAATTTGGGCATTGTCACGACTTTTAACCCGTCAGCAGGCGCGCTACGTACACTTTAAGCATTGTGCGCGCGATGAGAAATTTTTTCACATGTGTAGCTTCAAGTGCTTAATATGATAAATAGGAACTTGAAAACAATTTTGCTATAGTGATTGTGGCTATTAAATATTTTTATTTAAAAAAAAAAAACACAAATTCAACGATAATTGACACCAAAAACCAAAAAATAATAATAAAAAAAAAATCAACAACAAAAATTCAAAAAAATTTTTAACTCTTCTATCATACAGAAGAATAAATTTGGTGAAGATAGAAAAAATTTTAAATGCTTATGCCATTTTTAATTTTCGAGTAATCATCGTTTTAATATAAGTGTAAGAAAAAGTCTCATAGCGTGCCTGCTGACGGGTTAATGATTCGCGAATTTCCCTCCAAATGCTATTAATTTTACCCCTTCTATTATTGAATGTTCTCGAGCGATCAGTGGCATGATACCCCGTCAGCGTTTTGGGGTGAGCGCACTCAAGGTCGATAGACTCACGCGTAGTGATCGAGCGAATATCGCTCTATTGCTGCTCGGTTTATAATCCACCTATTTTATGTTGTCATAAGAGGCACAATACAATGAAATGAAGTAAATTCAATATAAATTATAATAATAATTTAAAATTATTAAATAATTCTTCAAAATTATCAATATAAAGGAAATAACTTTCAAATTTTGAATATACCCAACGAAATATATGGTTCATGCAAATTTATCAATTTTCGATATCAATAAGGCTCCGATTGTTTTGCCTTATCGGGACCAAACTTAGTTTTGATATAATATTTCTCATCATTTGGATAGAGGTTACCCTACTGAAGCCCGACTAGGTCCTCAATGGACTGCCTTGAGAGTGCCATGTTTTTGATCATCAAGGCCCCGATACTTCCACGTTATCGGAAAGTGATTAATAAATTTGATTAGACAATGCATATTGGCTGCAACTGTCTGACCAAGACCATGGACTCTTCCCTGCGCTAAACAAGCAGCAAAGCAGCCAAATTGTAACAAAAAAAAATTTTTAACCAATACTGCGGAATCATTGTTATATAAAAAAAATTGAAGTCGGTGCCATACAAATTAAACAAAACCTTCATCTCCAATCGTTAATTCGTATACGTAAGAGTTTGTATTTAACAGTTTCAGTTTTTATAATTTCGAATTTGTTTAGCTCCAACTTCAGTTTTTTTTTACATAACAATGATTCCGCAATATTGGTTTTTAAAATACTTTTTTTTACTTTTTAGAGCTATTTTGAAGTCAGTTTAAAAAAAAATCTTTTTATTTTTTTATTATCAGTTGTTTTGTATTTAATATATTTTTTTTATATATTTAATCTTAGAAAAAATGATGTAATGGATGAAAATAAACTTTTCGATATCCGCAGTAATGTATTCATAGTTTTCCATCAATTGAAAAAAGAATTGACTGGACATATAACTTGTCTAAAAATATTGAAGTCATTATAAGATCATCACGAAATTATTATGGGGCCATTTCGAGTGTCTTTTCTTTAAAACAAACAGATTTATCCAAATCAGATATCGTTATATAAAGTTATGCGTGTTCTACATGCATTTAAACAAATAAATAGGTCGAATTGAGAACCTCCTCTTTTTTTGAAGTCGGTTAAAAAAGGCAAGTATCTTACCACTTTTAAATATCTACTAAATACGCAACTGTTTAAGATAATTGGCCACCCAAGTGATCATACATTTCCTGTTCACCTTAAGAGCTGAATCTTAGGGAACAGCATTGAGAAAAACAAATTTTGAATTCAAGTTTTATTTTTTTTTAACTACTTTAATTATTAAAAATTTCTAATATAACTTTGATAGCAAAACTGAAGGATATTGTACAAAGAACAGATTGAAAAAAATCGTCCTTTGTGGTTATGGCACCCAAAACATGACCATAGGTGCTAATTTTGGAAGATTCAAAAAGTCCACATAAATTGAAAACCGTAATACTTTAACTAAGCACGAAATATCATCTTCTAAACACGCTTGGCGTTCCCTATCCACAGTTGAAAAGTTACCCATTATTTACGGGACACCCTGTATGTAGGTATATTTTCATTCATTAAAAATACGCCACCGATACAACTCCAAATAAAGATATTTCGCAAGAAATCATATGTTTATTTTTTATTAAACTAAATCATCAACTATCATCAATCTAAATGGTCCGGAAGAGCATTGCAATATTCATACTTTCAATAATAATTATTAAATTAATTCAATTAATATTCATTTTAATCAATAATTCTCTTTTTTTTTGAAATTCTTATATGCAGTTGTTTGTTTCAATAAAGTTTCACCAAATTTATGTCTCACAAGCATGCATCTACAAATCGAAGGTTTCATTTATTCTTGAGACAAAGATTCATGCGTACACTCTCTGAAGAAAAAATGCACTAGGCGAATACATTTTATAGTCCTTCATTTCTCCTTGCACCCCATTTCGCATGCACTTGTTTTCCCCTTTTAGTCGAACTCTTTAGCTTAAGAGAGAAGTACATTGATGAAAGACGTAGCTCGTGCATGTACGTCGTAGAGTGTAAAATAAGAAATATTTTTCAAGGCCTTTCCGGCGACGGATTTTTTTTTTGTTAACACGAAGCAATTTTTTCACGGGAAGAAATTTTGTCTCTTCATCACCAAAAAGAAGTTGCCCCTGTCCATTAAGTGTGATATATAAATGTGATTAAAGAATATCGTAGAAGGATGTAGAGCAAAAAAGATATTCAATTGTAGTTTTTGAGAGAGAAGATGATGAAATTTGAGCTCCCTAGAAAAACAAAGTAGCGCAAAGTAGGAAAGAAATGGAGAGGCCAAAATATCGTCAACATCGCGACAAACTGCCACGGGGACTTGATGTAGAGATACTTGCAAAAAGTGGTTGTCCCTGTGCCACCACCTAGTATGATTTACAGGTGCTGAGGGGACGGGGACGACGGCGACTGTAACTACAACTCTTAGACGGGAGAGGAAAAACTCGGAAAATACGAAAAGTTGCGAGATGTATGCAGTTCTTATGTTGTGAGCATTTTGTACGTTTCCTCAAGGGACCTAAACAAGTGGAAACAAATTTTTCTATTTGACTAGTCCCTCGACTCTCGTCAGTGAGACTAGTCTGGCCACTGGTGTCCCTGTCGGCCAAGGGTCGAATTTCAAAAGGTTGGTGTGCTTCCTTTTTTTTTATATTTTGTTTTCAAAATTATTATATTTTGATTATAGTTTCACGAGGTTTAATAGTAAGGAAGACAAACAAAGATAAGTGCCTCAGGCAAGTCGCTAGGCACACCGAGACTACCGAGGCACATCTTTCGTTCTATCCCACCATTCGATCGCTGTTTATATCAATGTTTATGTTATTATTTTTTTCCCCCCTATGCCTCATGTATGCCTGGTTCTTCTATTTTCACAAAAGCGGGACACACGAGGATAAATTTCGTTAATATATTTTAATTCGTTTGATTTTGTGAAAACATTTTTATTTAATATTTTTTTTATTGGGAATATGATCACATCCTTCCAACCCATCTTGTATGGGACTGGCCGGTCGTGAAATTTTCAGCTTTTATTACCCTACTAGAAATCCGCTAGACCAAAACTTGATTGGTCCTAGCGGCTAGTCAGCGTTCCCTATCTAGCGTACTTGGATAGGCGCTAAAGAGACACTAGATAAATTTGCTATCCAGTTTTACCACACTTGCGGCTAGCCAGCGACATTCCACTTTTACGAGATATGGAGGGCGTCACTGCTCCATCATCTCTGCCAGCGTTCCCTATCTAGCATACTTGGATAAGCGCTAGAGAGACGCTAGATATATTTGCTATTCTTTCTTTCTTTCTTTCTTTTTCTGTTCGGTGGGGCCACAGTATTGGAGGCGATCCACCTGGCCTCTGGATAACCGTATCGGCCAATAGGCACTAGATTTGCTATTCAGTTTTGCCACACTTGCGGCTGGCCAGCGGCAATCCAGTTTTAGAGGGCGCCACTGGCTTCTTATGTGTACCGAATTTATCGCTCTTGCGGCTACCCAGTGGCAAGTCCGCTTTACTTGATATAGAAAATCATGAAATTTCAACTGAGAAGTGAAACCTTGAAAAAATATAAATAAGAGAACTTCAAACGTTTGAAGTTCTCTTATTTATAGATAATTCAAAATTTTGAAATGAAAAAAAAAAAAATTCAAAAAAGACAAACTCATAAATTAAAAAAAAAAGATCGGAGAAAAAATATTAAAAAATTCTGTAGATACACTACGTAATCGGTTGTTTTGATTTAATTTATTTAAGGTTTCAATTAATTCAAGAGACTTCGTTTTTCACTCGGACATTGTTTTTTATCAATTCTTTTCGCATCCCTCATGCGATTTTACTAAACACTAACACAATTGTTATCGTTCAAAATCAATTATCGACTAAGAATGAACGTGCACGCGATAGGTTTTTTGGAATTCATTATGAGCGCGATAAAAGCAAAAATGAAAATAACACAATCGCGTTAAACATTGCAGGTTTCATCAGTTTATTATTCCGAAAATATATATTGAAAACACGAACGCAATTACAAAACCGTATTATAATTTCTTCAATTATTGCACGCAAACAAAAACTCATCCTTCTGTTTCATTGTATAAATTCAATTTTATGGTTTTTAACATAAAATCTGCTTCTTCTGTTTCATGAATCTGTTTCTTCATGTTTCTGGAATTTTATCAATTCTTGACGGTTGAACAAACATCATTTATAATCGTCGAATGTTATTGTTTTCAGTGTAGATTTCTTAACTCGTTTGACGTGTATGTTAACTATATTTTGAATCGTGAAACTGTAAATCATTGCCCTCAAGCAAAGATTTACATAATCTTTGCTTGAGGGCATAATCTGACCATTGTTTTCATCCTTCATCAAACCGAGAACTTTTTTGTTAACCAATAGCATCCCATATACATTGTATGAAGGATAATTAAAAGTGATAGATTTATGTACATCATGTTTCATGATTTCATATTCATCCGGGGTTGTAATATGATACAGCAAACTGTCCGTGTCGATATACATCAATTATGCTTGGTCGCCAAATATCGATTTTATATAAATACAATGGATTACGTGGATGTATGTTTTAGCGAGATCGAGAATGCAAAAACCATTGTATATGGGTTTGTTGAATTTGACTCTAAGACGTGTCATGTCTATGATTACCATGTCTTCATCGAATACGGTACAACTATAGAAATTTATTTTTGCGATGAGAGCTTAAGCTCCGTATCGTCCGTTCCATTTTGTGACGAGCTTGACATCGCAGTATTTTCGAATGGTTTCCATAGTTTTGCCTAAGACTGCGTTATTCATGAGTTTATAGAAATTTTTCTCAAAGTCATTTGAGGATTTTTTTCTTAATTCGGTATTAACATCGATGTACTTTTTAAGCCAGTAAGATTGTTTAACGGGAGAAACCAGTTTAGGAGGACGAAATTTCGGTATTTTTCGTGAATTTTTTTAACAGGGAAGGAATAATCAGAATTTGTTTAAACTTGGAGGATATTTTATTCATGTTTTGAAGTACACCTTGTAATGTTTTCAAGTCATTTCCGCCGGAAATAGTGGAGTTAGAAGCTGCTGCCCATGGACGATCGCCATCCGAGTTTTTTGCTGGTGGGCATTCCTGAAGTCACAATTTTTATCTGTAATCACTACAATTTTCTTTTCTCGTTAACAACATATTTCCTAAAAATTTGAACCTAATTGTGATCAAATGCTGAAAATTGCATGTTTTTGAGGTGTTTGAACACAATGTCATATTTTTATACCATGTTTTTTTCACCTTTTTGCATTAAAAAAAAATATTTTTAATAACAATATCATCCCAGAGTTAGGTTCATATAGATTGCAATTGAATAAAGAATATTCACACCAATTTTCAGAACGATTGGTCAATAACTTTTTGAGCTAGAATACCCATCAGTTGAAAAAAGTCGTTCATGGACAGCAACTTCTAACTCCCCTATTTCCAGCGGAAATGACTTGAAAAAATTACAAAGTGTACTTCAAAACATGAATAAAATATCCTCCAAGCTTAAAAAAATTCTGATTATTCCTTCCCTGTTAAAAAAAGTTCACGAAAAACACCAAAATCTCGGCCTCCTAAACTGGTTTCTCCCGGAAAACTTCGAAACTCTATGGATTTTTGTCAACTTGAGACGAAAGTCTAAATACTGTTTCAAATTTTGATAATGGATAACGTATCGATTTTTTGAGTGCATCATTGTCATTAATTTTATTTAATTATAACCTGGAGGTATAAAGGGTTCTGGTGCAAGTGGTAGATCTTTGTGCAATTCATGTGATTCTTCAAGATACTCAAGATCAACTTCGAAAATGTATGCAGTCTGGGTATTATCGGGAATATTGCGTGGATTCATTTGGTCTAAGTTTTGCTCCCACTCGAAGGAGCCGGTCGGTAGGTATTAACTCATAGCTGCACCATATGGATTATTAACATCATAGCACATGAGGTATTATTCTGCGTTATTTGGATCAAAATTTGTCCCCGTTTAACAATTATTAGCTTTCGCGTATCGATTTGAGCACTGTGAAAGTTCGCCTCGAATGCCTCTGTCCACAAACATTAATATGTCCACGTCTGATAAAAGTTCGAGTTCAACACCTGTACATTTTAGCATTACAACAAATGTTAGCCCTGGAGCAGTATAATAAAGTAAAGGATCGAGATCGTATATGACTTTACAGTTGCGTCTGAAATTTCCAAAAGTGTCGGCCAAAATAATCACGTAGGTTTTCAGGTAAAAGTAGGAATATTCTCCCAATGTTTGGCATTGAAAGCATCACAAACTGTACGTACGTGCGAGTAATCAGCATATGATATATTCTCCTTTTTAAATTGAGAGTAAAAACTTTTTTTAGTTGGCAGTTCGGTCTCGTCAAGTCGGCCCCAACTGTCGACGTAATCATACGGAAAAACACCTTTTCTGGTCAACAATCCGAACTCTTGTGCATTATTACAATGCTTTCTTGTAACTGATTTTTCATTATTGTGGAGGAACGACGCCAGACTCTCAATACTCGAGGGCATAATCCTGAAAGAGTCGATGAATCGGTTATCTATAGCCATACCCTTGACACTCTTGTGAAATGATATTATGATGACAGAATCTTTTAATTTGTTTGGTGGAACGGCCGACTCGAAAGCGGTTGTAGGACGGATAAACACGGTTAAAACGACTTTTGAAACTACAGACTTTTATTATGACATTAAACGTTACACTTTTCGATGGCTTACTGACTAACTCGGGTTTTTGCAAGTAGGTCTTATATAAGATTAGAGAAGGAAGAGTAATGGGTACTGGAAAGCTAGTGACTTTTTGGACGTAGGTCCACAATTAATCAGGAACAATGACTGTCGCTAGGATTTCTAGGAAAGATAACTGTGCTGTATCAGAATAAGGAAAATGTGTGGGAAAGATGGCATACGTGTTTTTTGAGGCATCGCCCAAGGAGTTATCAGGAATAACAAAGATATGGGGAAGCAATGAGTAAAGGAAAATAGTGTGGTGATAA